>CAWUFW010022595.1:0-91966 GCA_963921515.1 Calotriton arnoldi
GCTACGTATTGTTTGTGATTCTGGGCAAATCTCCCTGTAAAAATGAATGTGTCCTTAACTGGTGCTTCATAAAGCACCAGTGTTGGATGATTAAGTGCCGGTGCTGAGCACTGTAAACCAACAGAAAATGGCTCAAATTGAAAGCACTGCTGATAATTTTATTTTTGCACTGGAATCTTCCCCATCCATTTCCCAGAACTAAGAGCTACTGTTTCCGCCAGTCACTGGTAATTTTTGTAAGGGATTAGTTCCAATTAAGGGATGAATAGACTAATAACTAGGTTTTGGGGCGGTAAATTGCCTTCAGCCGCTGAATTTGTAGGGAATTTGGGTACTTTAAGTGGCCCGCTGGAGAATGCGGAATTACCAAAATTCTAAGTGCTCATGGCTTAGTGGAATTTTTGCTGTTCGCGCTTTCAAATGTGCTTTAGATATTTCTCCCCGAGCACGTTATAGGCGTGCCCCCCCCGCGAACAGCAAAGCACGCGAATGGGCGGAACAGCTTAACCCATGCGGCTCGCGGAACCTTTGCGTGCTCGCGGAGATTTTACCAAGTCGCGGAGCTTGTGCCAGCGCTTTAATACGTTAAATTCCGCCCACCCCTACCACGTCGGAAGTGGCTGCACTAGATCAGTGGTTCTTTAACCTTGACTTCTGTGGACTCCCACCTAATTTATTGAACCTGTACCTCACAGAGTAATTGAACTCATGGAGGTCCCACCCGACCAGTTATTGGAAATAGGGGATCTCTGAATAAGCATTTTGATTATTTGCATGCAAACAATACCCGTAGAACATGGCAAACGCACCAATGTAAACAAATACACAAATTATGATTATTAAAATTGTATTCATTTTAAAAACCCAAATTAACATTTTAATTTTTAAGTGGAAGGTTTGGTTTTTGAAAATTCAATGAGGGCCACTCATCTTCATACTACATTCTGTATGATGCACTTGCACTGCTCCACAAACCAAATCCTCAGTATACAAACTAATTAACCAATTTCAAATTCCTTCACATTTACAGAACGTTTAACATTTTTAACTTTATATTTTACTTTTATTTATGGGCATACAATTTTTATTAATCTGTTAGTAATATTTAATTTATGCAATCACGTGATCCCTGAGTAGTTTCGAGGACCCCAGAGGACCCCGAAAAACAGGTTAAGCACCACTGCACTAGATTGTCACACATTCCCAATCTCATTATATAATATCAATAACATTCAAAGTCAGAAACTAAACTGATATTCTTTTTTTTATTCTTCTTTAGTGCAGATAATCAGCTCTTACTTTGACCGAAAGCACTGACCGTTAAGCCAACAGCCATGCTTAACACTGTACATATGCTAGCTCACGGCCTGGCAAATTTGAAAAACATAGCGCAGAGTGAGCGGAGTTACCACAGATGCAGCAACCAAAGCCTTTCTCAGTTCCTCCAATCACCTACTGCTTTTCGTGACACATTTTTGAGTTACTGTAGATCTCAGCATGAAATTAACTACCGGACCTAGCCGTCAGTTTTACTTTGATTTTAACTATGTAATGTTATTTATTATTGTATTGGTTTTACTTAATCAAAATAAAATATTATTATTACAATATTATTATTATATCTGCACAACAGCAAAGACAAATTTCATCCATTGCATAGACTTTCAAGGCTGTGGCTTACAAATAGTCAACTAAGTATAAGTACATGTGCAGTGTCAAACCATATCTTATTGTGTATTATTACTTTATCGTATTGACTGTGAATCATTTTGTAATTAACAGATCAACCCCGGTAGTGTCGTAATAGCGTAATACTTGAAGTATATGTGGAAGAAATAACAAATGAGAACATGAAAAGACAGTAAAACATTAATACTATGAGATGAAAGTCCAATAAGTGTTGATGACAGCATGAAGAGTGCCATGCACATGACTTTAGTGTAAAATAGAATTAGCATCTTCCTTGGGTAGCCCATGAAAGATGAGAGAAGATTTAATATTTGTATTTACTAAACAGGGCAAGAGGAAATCATCATTGATTGTGCTCTTTCTTATATATTGTTTTACATAAGTACAAATACTGGAAGAAAGACAAAATATTAGATTAAATACTGTACATGGATTAAGTGTTTGTTTCTCAAGAGGTGGTTCTAAGTATTAGTACTTGTATTAGATTAAATCATACTGAAGAGCTGCCAATAGGTAGCTCAAATGTATAGGGTCCAATTTAAAAGAAGGGCCAAAGTGGTTCGAACCAGATGTATTAAATATTGCTCTTCCAAGTCAAGTTTGGTGTAGAAATCTGAAACAGCAAGATAGAGAAGAGATGAGAAATTGGATAATGAGGAACAATGAGTTAAGAATATATAAATTTTAGTAAAGTGTCACCTATGATACTACTAGCGTGCTGGTTGACTCCAATATGTAATATGCTGCCAACAGTCCTTGATAAGAACTTTTTTTTAAAAATGGATGTGCGTGTGTGTGTCTCCCAATATAATGAGTATCTGTGTTGTAATAAAGAGCCCATGTGTATGTTAGTATATATGTTAGAAAGTGGTGATACCTAGCTAAAGGCATACTTAGAATAGAAATGCATGTATGTATGTATATATTATTTCATCATGCGGTCCGAGCCAAAACGCAGTGGAGCACTGTACATGGCCGAATAGCATGCAAGAGGGCCTGATAGTTGCATATAAATTAAATGTCTGCCATAAAGTAAAAGTCTAGATATAGATGTACAGTCAAAAGCCTAGCGGGTGGAGGCTAAAACGGATGCCATAATGTCAATCTGACTAGGCATTATATATTAGCATGGTGATGGAGGAACTCGCACAAACGACACCAAAGAAATCTTTGCCATTGTGAAAATGTCACCTCACCCATTGCCAGCTCCGCAACCGTCACCCCCATCTCAGGATTTCTGCACCCAGCTCTCCAACTATTTCAGCTACAAGATCAGCAACATTTACAGCAATCTCAACCCATGCCCAAATCCATCCACCTCTGAACCATTTTCTCTCCAATGAAACAACTGCCCTGGACCCCGCCATGACCTCCTGGCCCACCATCACAACGGCAGAAACTACAGTGACCATGCACTTCATCCACTAAGAGCATGGTTGATCCAGGACCACATTTCATTTTTAAGCAAAGGACTTGAGCCCATCTGCACAGATTTGACCCTGATCTGCTACAGGTCCAGAAAAATGTTTTAAGGATGATGCCTTGGGGTGCCATACATTTATGCCTGGCACTAACAAGGCGGATGGAGGTGATTCCTGGGCACACTTTAAACAATGAGGTCAAAGTTGCTGGTGTAACCCTACCCACTTTTGTCGCAGTTCCTGTTTGTCCTATTGCAAGCAATCCTCAGTGCACCAAAACCCAAGATAGTGCAACCCTCTCTCCTCTCCTCTTGTGGAGAGCCTGTGTGCCCACCCTGAGGTGTGGCTGGGGTAAGGAGCTGTCCTCTCTGCTGTCTACTCAAAAACCGGTTCTTGGGTAGGCTTCTTCCACCAGGTTTCTCTTATTGTCAGCCTAACTATAGTCAAAGCTGGGCCTTTCCAGGTGTCACCTAATTTACTTGTGGGCAGTTGGACCTTCACAGTTAATTAAGTTTCTGGCACACCCCCAACTGTGGTATTCAAGAAAGGGAACACACCGCTTCCCACTCCCAGGTCATTGTCCCTGCTCTGGGAGCAGTTTTCACCTCTTTCAAGATCTCATTCAGGACAGGTACAGGCTGACAGGTGACTGGAGAGCTGATGCAAATTAGCCTCCAGCAGCCTCAGGCAAAATCCCTTTCTAAGCGTTACATTTCCAGCTATAATTACTAAAAAAATTTGACTCTTACCATTAGGTTGAATTTTTATTAAATATAAAATAATTATTTGAAGGAGTCGGTGAAGGATACAGTTCAAAAGTTATGTGATTAAAGAATAATCTATACTTTGACTTTCCCCATGTGCCAAAGGCAGCCTGACTAGTGACAATGATGTATAGGGGCCTAGATAGTCAATTAGGAGTATACCATTTTTAATGTCATACATGTTAAGCACTCTTAAATATTATGCACTTACCTTGGGCAGCAAGGTGTGATTTGGGTGGCTTATATAATATTTAAATGAGGATTTCTGACTTGTCAAAAGCCGAGATTTTGAAACCATTCTGGACAGCAGGGTTCAAACTACTACCGTCAGGTTAAAAGGCAGGCCTCGCAGCCATGTTTTCACTGCTGTGCAGTGGATGGCATAATAGGTGCAGTAACCATAGGTAACATTTTAACTTTCCATGCCAGGGGATGTATCAACCCATAAAGTATGCCTTAGGGCTAGCACTGCGCAATCAGGGTTAGGAGAGCTGGCCTGGCATATGCTGTCCACTAATTATAGTGGGCACCTTGCACCAGTCCAAACAACCCCTTATTGGAGATAGGTTAAAGACAACCTTATTGAAAGCTATCCTAGTGGTAGCTATGGAGAGCAGCCTTCAGGCTAAGTCTTGAAGGAATGTAAAGCAGCTTGTTTTACCAGTCTATAATCTCTTGAGTGACCAAATGAAAGAGCACCACACCAGGTATATATTCAAAATATATGTATTTATTGTTAAACACACCCTCTAGTCTCTTTATGAGGCTAGAGTTCGAAGTACATAAGTTAGAAGTTATTTAAACACAGTAATAGCACAAATACACGTTTGGGCCCTAGGGGCGTACTCAAACCATATACCAATAAAGTGGTATAAGAACCACGACTGAACTAGACACTAGGCCTAGAGCCTCTAGAAGTGCTTGGACCACAAGGAACCACCCAAGGTAGTGACACAGGGGACCCACGGGGACGCGTGCAGTGTAAATACACAACCGCGATACGCCGTTGACTTCTATGGAGAAAGTCGTGATCAGGAAATTAAAGAAAAGGGACACTTAAAGGAGGACTTGGAGCAAACCCTTGAGATCTAGGACTTTGAAGAGTCTCTACCCACGGGAGCACCGGAGTACTCGTGTTACCTCACCCAGGGAAGCCGGGTGCATAGGTGCCTTTCGGGGTCGGGTTTCGTCGCCGATTTGAATGGCGATCTGCTGCAAAGTGCTGCTGGCGACCAAGTGGAAAGTGTCCGGGTGGATCCAAGAGTGGATCGGAGTTCTGAAGAACCTGAAAGCAGAGGGGACAGAGTCTGGGTCACTAGCCAGTGACCAGGAAGGCGATGGACAGATGCCCACCGATGTCGAGTGCTTCAGGTGCGTTGACGGTCGTCTTGACTCTTCAGCCACGAGGTCCAGGAGGCGTTGTCGGCGACCAGGAGCAGGATTCGGGCTGGTACACGATGTCTGTCGAGTGCTGAGGTGTCGGCGACCGGATTGGACCCAACAAGCCTTGGCAACGGCAAGTCTCGATGAAGATGTAGATCGTCGATGGTGCAGACCAGCAAGGTCTGGGGAACTCACCCAGCGAGGGTAAGTGAGGGCAGGCCTGGAGCAACCAGGATGCCAAGTAAGAAAAAGATTGGCCTTCGTTAAGGGCTACTAGCCAACGGGCTAGCGACCGCGAAGGAGCCTCGAGACGTCGCACGTGGATCTGGCTCACAGGACACTCGTGGAGTGGAGGCCAGTGATCTTCGGTGCAGTTGGTGCTGGAGGCTAGGGCTACTCGGAGCCCAAAGCACGACTTCGTGGGAGACCCAGAAGAGGATGCACTTGCAAATGTGCTCGGTGTCCAGGGGTCACGGTCTCAAGTCACCCACGATAGCTACGGGCCTCAGCTTTGCTGGGGACTCAGGGTAGCCTCGGGAAGTCTGAGAATCCACCTCTGGTGATGCGATGACTTCGGCGTCCGACGGGAGCTTCAGAAATGCGAACCGGACAGATGCTTCTTGGTGCCTGCCAAGCAGGGGAGTCACTCCTTGACCCCAAGGGAGATTCTTCTGTCCTCTAATCGTGAGTAGAGCGTCGAAGGTCCAGGATTCAGTTTCAGAGTTTCGTCCAGGGATAATCTAAAGTCCTAAGGACTGGGTTCCTATACTTATACTAAGTTTAGGGGTTGGACTACTCTGTGGCCCCACCTATGGGTGGGTCAGGGCAGAGGGGTGGCTACACCCCTTTCCTTTGTCCAGTTCGCGCCAAAGCAGGGGCTGCAAGCCCCTGATCCGGTTTGAACTGGGTATGCACAGGGACACCAAATGTGCCCCCAGTGCAGGACTTCAAAGCACCCGAAAGTGCTCCCGCCCAGCCCCAATACACATTATCCTGTCTGGGGAGGTGGTCACACCTCCCTGGGACAGGAAACCTATTGTCCAGGCCTCCCCTGCCGGAGTTTCGTCCAGCAGCAGGAGGCCAGACTCGTGTCTGTGGCAGCAGCATCCATTTTGTGATGCCAGGGCTTTGGAAAGAAGTTACCGGGCTAGCCAGAGTTAACATGTCTTTCCTCTAGAAGGGTGGAATGTTACTCCCCGCCGCCAGAATTGGCGGGGGGGTAGTATTCCAAGATGTTTGACACCAAACACGACATGTTTAGGTGCAGCCATTCCAAAGTTAGCATTTAACCGCGAGGTTATAATGCGCTTAAGAGTATATGGTCAGGTTGCACTACAAACAGCATCAGAGAAGGGTCTCCGAACGCTGCAGAGGGGCCCTGCTCATGCAGGGGCACCCTCTCACATAGGAACCATGCACTCTGCCTTTAGGATTGATAAGGCCTGCCTTAGGAGTGACTTATAGGTTTATATGTGTGTATGTATTTAGTGATATAGGTAACCTATATCACAGTAAGGGGTGCATGCACCACCTTACCCAGGCTGCAGTAGCAGACCTGTGGTGTCAGTTTGGATGGCCTTCCAGGGGTGGCATAATACATGCTGCAGCCCCTGGCAGGCCTCTGAGGTACCTATGCCCTTGGTACATAGTATACCATATACTAGGGACTTATAAGGGCACTCCAGATTCCAATCAGTGATGTGCCTAAGGCACATGGAAACCATTTTAGAGAGGAAGCAGCTAGGCTGGGGTTCTGATTAGCAGGGCCCCAGCCAGACTAATGTCGAAAAACAGTGAAGCATCAGCAAAAAGTGGGGGTACCCATGTGAAGCAGATCCTACTCTCCTACACAACCCCCCAAACGTAGGGACATTAAACTAACCTTGCCCAGTTAAGTCTTCATGTTCTAAGTGGAAGTACCTAGAGAGTCCATCTGCATTGGCATGGTTACTCCCAGGTCTATGTTCCACTGTAAAGTCCATCCCCTGTAGGGAAATGGACCACCTAAGCAGTTTGGGGTTTTCACCCTTCATTTGTTTTAGCCATAAGAGGGGCTTATGGTCTGTCTGAACCAGGAAGTGTGTACCAAACAAGTATGGCCTCAACTTCTTCAGAGCCCAGACCACAGCAAAGGCCTCCTCTCTATGGCTGACCAACGTTCTCTCTAGGGGTCAGCCTTCTGCTAATGAAAGCTACTGGCTGATCCTGACCTTCTTCATTCAATTGTGACAGTACAGCCCCTACCCCCAATTCAGATGCATCAGTTTGAACAATGAACTTCTTGGAGTAATCAGGACTCTGTAGAATGGGAGCAGTGCACATGGCCTGCTTCAGGTCATCAAATGCCTTTTGACAGCTAACTGTCCACTGAACCTTTGGGCATTTTCTTAGAAGTTAAGTCATTCAGGGGTGTCACTATTGATCCATACCCCTTGACAAATCTCCTATAGTACCCAGTCAGGCCTAAGAAGGCTCTCACCTGAGTCTGGGTAGTGGGAGCAGTCCAGTCCATGATAGTCTGGATCTTGCTCTGCAAAGGTTGAACCTGGCCTCCACCCACAAGGTGGCCCAGGTACACAACCTGACTCTGCCCTATCTGGCACTTAGTGGCCTTGATAGTCAGGCCTGCCTTTTGCAGGGCCTGTAAAACATTCCTGAGGTGGACCAGGTGATCCTCCCAGGTGGAGCTAAAGACAGCAATATCATCTAGATATGCTGCACTATAGGCTTCCAGACCTGTGAGAACTGTATTCACCAACCTCTGGAAAGTGGCAGGTGCATTCTTCAGACCAAAGGGCATCACCACAAATTGATAATGCCCACTAGGGGTTGAGAATGCTGTTTTGGGCTTTGCAGTATCAGCTAGTCTGATCTGCCAGTAGCCAGCTGTCAAGTCAAATGTGCTGAGATATTTGGCTGAGGCCAAAGTATCTATGAGCTCATCTGCCCTTGGTATTGGATGGGCATCAGTCCTAGTGACTGCATTGAGACCCCTGTAGTCCACACAAAACCCTCATCTCTCTTTTTCCACCACTGGTGTGAGGTTTTGGCACAAGGACCACTGGACTAGCCCAAGGGCTATCTGAGGGTTCAATAACTCCCAACTCCAACATTTTCTGG
Organism: Calotriton arnoldi; assembly: GCA_963921515.1. Classification (NCBI taxonomy): domain Eukaryota; kingdom Metazoa; phylum Chordata; class Amphibia; order Caudata; family Salamandridae; genus Calotriton; species Calotriton arnoldi. The sequence goes on from CAWUFW010022595.1 coordinate 8,378, forward strand.
ACTTCAGTCCTGATACAGTCCCTGACATGGTCAGGTTGCCTATAAATCTTATTTTTAATAGGCAGACTGTCCCCAGTGTCCACTTCATGAGTGCACTCAGGTGGCTCCGGACTGGGTGTCAGTGCGAGCATACGTGCCCAAACTGATTGAGCACCTGCCTGCCAATCAGTCTGTTGCTGCGGTAGAGGCTGCCTGCCAAGGCTACACCATCTACTGACCCATCGCTCGGGTTCTTGTGAGAGCAGGTCAGGAGTGGGTCACTCTCCTTCCTCCTGCCCTTCATCAGCAGCCGCGCAGCAAGCCCAGCTGTCTGCCCTGTTGGTCCACACGGTTTTTAACCTGTTGACATGGAGAACCTTGTGGGGACTCTGGGTGTTCTTAGGTCTACTAAGTAGGTAACTCTACCTTCTGCTCAACAATAGTGTGGGTCCACCCATTTGTCTTGGAGAGCAAAATACTGGCTCCAACACTCCACACCTTCCGGTCCTGGCTGGTAAAACAGTCAGAAACAGCTCTTTGGTCATGCCAGGCTCTTGAAGTTCCCTGGCCAGCTCCTGGGTTTTTGGTTGCCTTTTTCATATACTAGCCACCAGAGCCGAGAGACCAAGTACATAGTCCACTATGTCTTGCTTTAGCTTGGAGAGGTAACTCCCATCCTTCCTTACTGGTAAGCACAGTGGACCTCGTACAGGGTGGCCAAACAGAAGTTCAAAAGGCTAGAACTAACCCCCTTCTGAGGCACCTCCCTATATGCAAATGTGCTGGTGCAAGAGTATGTCCCATCTTCGCCCCAAGCTTTTCTGGGAGCCTTAATCATGCCCTTCAAGGTTTTGTTGAATTTCTCAACTAAACCATTGCATTGTGGGTGATAGGGGTGTGGTGAACTTATGAGTCACTCCACACCTCCTTCCACATTGCTTTTGCTACCCAGACATGAAGTTAGCCCCCCTGTCTGAGACTACCTTTAGGAAAGCCCACTTTGAGAAAAATTCCCAGGAGGGGCCTCTTTGCCACTACAGGTGCTGTAGTGGTCCTGAGGGGAATAGCTTCGGTACCTGGGTGGCATGGATCCACTACCACCAGGATAAACCTATGCCCAGATGCTGTTTGGGGATCCATGGGACCAACAATGTCAATCCCTACCTCTTTCAAAGGGCACCTCCACCACAGGTAGTGTATCAGGGCCCCTGTGTAGTGCCACCTGCCTTGCCACTGGCTCTGGCAGGTTACACAGGAGCGACGAAAACTCTTGCTGTCTTCAGACATGTGGGGCCAGTGAAAGTGAGGGACAATTCTGTCCCAAGTCTTGTTCTTTGGCCCTTGCAGGCGACCTGCCAAGGGAATGTCACTCAAGTGGCTAGGGGTCAACAGGAAGCCCCCTGGAACTCTAGGAGGTATTACCAACCTCCTGGTGGCACCAGGCTTGGGGCCCCTCACTCTCTGAGTACAGAGTCCATCATCCCAACACACCAGGCTGGGGACCACTAGCTTTCCCTTAGCAGCCCCAGCAGCTGCTTAAGGTCTGAGGCTCAGCGAGGGCAGCCCCTTGCTGCCTCCTGGCCCAGATCTGCCCTTGAAAGGTCCCCTGTCCCTGCAAGCATAACCCATCCTGGCCAGGCCTGCCCAAGTTCCTCTGGGACAGCTCCTTCCCAGGGCTGAGACTCGTCCCCTCTCAGGGGACTGATCTTCCTCCTCGGGAGCCAAGGGGCAGGCTATTGCCTTAACCCTACTAACTCTCCCTCTTGGAAGGTGCACTTGGTCCATTCTTCTAGGGTAATCCCAAGGCCTGTCTAGTGCTGGACATTTTGGCTTGTGACCCGGTCACAGCAAACACATCTGCAGGGATCCCCAGCATTTCTGCATGGGTCTCCTGGAGGCTCCACTTCTGCCCAAGCAGAAGTCTTCTAAGTCATTGCCAAGCAAGCAATTCGACTGGTGTGTCATGCAATCTCACCACAACCTTCTTAAGGCCAGTTACCCTCCCGCAGTGAGAAGTTAACAACTGCCAGAAAGTATGTCCTTGGTCTGCTCTGACGTTGCTAGGCATTGGTCACTTGGTACATCTCACTACAGTATATCTTGCCCAGGATTCACAAGGCCCTGCAGTCACCTACTGTGACACTTGCCCCTGTGTCCCTAAATGCCAAAGCCCCACGTCCACTGATCAAAAAGGCTGAAGTTGTCTGTAACTTTGCCCAGATTACTGGGACTCAGCAGTGAGAGTGGCAGGCATCCATGCCTCCATCACAGACTCAACACAGCCTGAGTCAGTTCCTCTGACCAGGCCAGAGCCCATAACCCAGTTCCCAGGTGAACCCTACTAAACCTCTCTGGGCTGGAGCATCATGCACCAACCCTGCGACCTAGCGCTGGGGAACAGGGTGCCTTAGGGCATTGGCGAGTGCTGGACGTGAGTCTTGGACTTGGCAATCACTGGTCCAGCAGAGTCTTTTGCCAAGCAGATTCTTCTGCACCATGAGTTTTCTTGGCCTCTCCCTTTCAGAGACTGTAAACCCCCACCTGAAGAAGATTTTGGGCTTCCGTGAAGACTTTGATTCTACCCTTCTCTCCACCCTTTTCAGACTTCGGCAATCTTGCTTCTGTGGTCCCCACCTTGGTTCTGTACTTTCTGCTTCACCCTGGTTCTGACCCATTTGTTCCTGCCTCTTCCCAATTCTTGGGGAGAGGTCAGACTGTGAGTCCAATAGGTATTGATGCAACAGCTGATTTTGGGACAGTTGAGAATCTGCCCTCAATATCAGACTGTGTGCCATCCTGAGAAGTCACACACCCACGCCCATCAACCAGCCTTCCAGAGCCTTAGCAGAACAATCCACATAGTTCGGGCCCAGCCTTGAGTCTTCTTCGAGCTTTTGGGGAGGCCTTGAACTCAACCCTTCTAAAAATTGTTCATTGCTAGCCTCAAACCCACCAATAAGAGCACTCTTCAAGACACCTTCTGGTAATTATCAGCATCCTCCCTTCAACAGTGAGAGCGTCTCTACTCCTTGTCTCCTGCAAAGGAGAGCCACAAGATTGCTGCCCACTGCTCCTGGAGGGACCTTCTTACTTTGCTGGTGTCTTTCTAGAGCAGTTATCCACTTGTAGGATGTCATCCCCCACTCTGGTAGGGAGGGACAATCTTGCTCAGGTTCCCACTAGTGGAGTTTCCATGTGGGCCTTTCCCCATCTCTAGGGACATGGCTGCCACCCTTGGACTCTCAGTCCCAACTTTCTTCTCTCTCTAAGGAGATCTCAGGGACTCCCTGTCTACGGCCAGTTGCTGTCTTTCTTGATTGCAAGCTGGGCTTTCCCCTCTACATTGAACCAGCCTCTTTCTTCTCTCCAGTGAGAGTGATTCCCTCTCCTATGAGGATGAGACAGAGGTCCCCTATGGAGGTGCCAGAGTAAGGCTGAGACTCTGAGGAAGGAGACCTGGGCTTTCTGGGCACACTCATGGCGTCCTTCCTGGAGAGGGTGATGAGTGGGATCATTCTTGCTGATCCCTCCTCATCGCCCATGGTGGAGGACTGGGCCATCCAGGGTCGGGCCATTGTCGCCCCTCCTGGCCAGTTTCGTGAGAGGCTGGGGTGTTGGTGCCCCTGGCCCCACCTCCTCATCTTCTGCCCTCCCACCCTCTCAGCTCCTACCGCTTCAGGTACCCCAGGGGCTAATGCGAGACAGGGGGCAGCCTCCAGCATCTCTGCCAGGTGTTGGGTGGAGTCAGAACCCCCAGTCCTGGTCCTTCATCTCTCCAAGCTGCATAATGCTCTCAAATTCCAAAGAATGGGAGTGTGGCATCATGCACTTGGAGGTGAAGCCTCAGTGGCTTCGGGCAAGGACTCTCTGGATCCGGCCTTGAAGACATCACTAGTGTGGTGTGGTGTATAGCACTACCTACTCTAGTGCGGCAAACTACCAAACTCTCTTGAGTTGTGAAAGTGGTTGTTGCTGTCCCGCACAACTCAGCTTGCCTAGTAGAACTTTCTACTGTGGTCCTAGCTTCTCAAAATTATAAGGTAAATGTCCTCTCTCCAGGTGCCTTTAGGTGGTTTTCAGCTGATCAATTCCAATTGAGATTATCTATGGTAAAACAATAGCAAGCTGGAGTCCACACACGCTGCACACCAACTGCAGAGAAGTTGGCCTGAGCATGTGCTGTCCACTAATTATAGTGGGCACCTTGCACCAGTCCAAACAACCCCTTATTGGAGATAGGTTAAAGACAACCTTATTGAAAGCTATCCTAGTGGTAGCTATGGAGAGCAGCCTTCAGGCTAAGTCTTGAAGGAATGTAAAGCAGCTTGTTTTACCAGTCTATAATCTCTTGAGTGATCAAATGAAAGAGCACCACACCAGGTATATATTCAAAATATATGTATTTATTGCTAAACACACCCCTCTAGTCTCTTTATGAGGCTAGAGTTCGAAGTACATAAGTTAGAAGTTATTTAAACATAGTAATAGCACAAATACACGTTTGGGCCTAGGGGCGTACCAAACCATATACCAATAAAGTGGTATAAGAACCACGACTGAACTAGACACTAGGCCTAGAGCCTCTAGAAGTGCTTGGACCACAAGGAACCACCCAAGGTAGTGACACAGGGGACCCACGGGGGACGCGTGCAGTGTAAATACACAACCGCGATACGCCGTTGACTTCTATGGAGAAAGTCGTGCTCGGGAAATTAGAGAAAAGGGACACTTAAAGGAGGACTTGGAGCAAACCCTTTGAGATCTAGGACTTTGAAGAGTCTCTACCCACGGGAGCACCGGAGTACTCGTGTTACCTCACCCAGGGAAGCCGGGTGCATAGGTGCCTTTCGGGGTCGGGTTTCGTCGTCGATTTGAATGGCGATCTGCTGCAAAGTGCTGCTGGCGACCAAGTGGAAAGTGTCCGGGTTGATCCAAGAGTGGATCAGAGATCTGAAGAACCTGAAAGCAGAGGGGACAGAGTCTGGGTCACTAGCCAGTGACCAGGAAGGCGATGGACAGATGCCCACAGATGTTGAGTGCTTCAGGTGCATTGACGGTCATCTTGACTCTTCAGCCACGAGGTCCAGGAGGTGTTGTCGGCGACCAGGAGCAGGATTCGGGCTCGTACACGATGTCTGTCGAGTGCTGAGGTATCGACGACCGGATTGGACCCAACAAGCCTTGGCAACGGCAATTCTCAATGCAGAGGAAGATCGTCGATGGTGCAGACCAGCAAGGTCTGAGGAACTCACCCAGCCAAGGTAAGTGAGGGCAGGCCTGGAGCAACCAGGATGCCAAGTTAGAAAAAGATTGGCCTTCGTTAAGGGCTACTAGCCAACAGGCTAGCGACCGCAAAGGAGCCTCAAGACGCCGCACGTGGATCTGGCTCACAGGACACTCGTGGAGTGGAGGCCAGTGATCTTTGGTGCAGTTGGTGCTGGAGGCTAGGGCTACTCGGAGCCCAAAGCACGACTTCGGGGGAGACCCAGAAGAGGATGCACTTGCAAATGTGCTTGGTGTCCAGGGGTCACGGTCTCAAGTCACCCACAATAGCCACGGGCCTCAGCTTTGCTGGAGACTCAGGGTAGCCTCGGGGAAGTCTGAGAATCCACCTCTGGTGATGCGATGACGTCGGCGTCCGACGGGAGCTTCAGAAATGCAAACCGGACAGATGCTTCTTTGGTGCCTGCCAACCAGGGGAGTCACTCCTTGACCCCAAGGGAGATTCTTCTGTCCTCTAATCGTGAGTAGAGCGTCGAAGGTCCAGGATTCAGTTTCAGAGTTTCGTCCAGGGATAATCTAAAGTCCTAAGGACTGGGTTCCTATACTTATACTAAGGATAGGGGTTGGACTACTCTGTGGCCCCACCTATGGGTGGGTCAGGGGCAGAGGGGTGGCTACACCCTTTCCCTTTGTCCAGTTCGCGCCAAAGCAGGGGCTGCAAGCCCCTGATCCGGTTTGAACTGGGGTATGCACAGGGACACCAAGTGTGCCCCCAGTGCAGGACTTCAAAGCACCCGAAAGTGCTCCCGCCCAGCCCCAATACACATTATCCTGTCTGGGGAGGTGGTCACACCTCCCTGGGACAGGAAACCTATTGTCCAGGCCTCCCCTGCCGGAGTTTCGTCCAGCAGCAGGAGGCCAGACTCGTGTCTGTGGCAGCAGCATCCATTTTGTGATGCCAGGGCTTTGGAAAGAAGTTACCGGGCTAGCCAGAGTTAACATGTCTTTCCCTCTAGAAGGGTGGAATGCTACCCCCGCCGCCAGAATTGGCGGGGGGTAGTATTCCAAGATGTTTGACACCAAACACGACATGTTTAGGTGCAGCCATTCCAAAGTTAGCATTTAACGCGAGGTTATAATGCGCTTAAGAGTATATGGTCAGGCTGCACTACAAACAGCATCAGAGAAGGGTCTCCGAATGCTGCAGAGGGGCCCTGCTCATGCAGGGGCACCCTCTCACATAGGAACCATGCACTCTGCCTTTAGGATTGATAAGGCCTGCCTTAGGAGTGACTTATAGGTTTATATGTGTGTATGTATTTAGTGATATAGGTAACCTATATCACAGTAAGGAGTGCATGCACCACCTTACCCAGGCTGCAGTAGCAGACCTGTGGTGCCAGTTTGGATGGCCTTCCAGGGGTGGCATAATACATGCTGCAGCCCCTGGCAGGCCTCTGAGGTACCTATGCCCTTGGTACATAGTGTACCATATACTAGGGACTTATAAGGGCACTCCAGATTCCAATCAGTGATGTGCCTAAGGCACATGGAAACCATTTTAGAGAGGAAGCAGCTAGGCTGGGGTTCTGATTAGCAGGGCCCCAGCCAGACTAATGTCGAAAAACAGTGAAGCATCAGCAAAAAGTGGGGGTACCCATGTGAAGCAGATCCTACTCTCCTACACAACCCCCCCAAACGTAGGGACATTAAACTAACCTTGCCCAGTTAAGTCTTCATGTTCTAAGTGGAAGTACCTAGAGAGTCCATCTGCATTGGCATGGTTACTCCCAGGTCTATGTTCCACTGTAAAGTCCATCCCCTGTAGGGAAATGGACCACCTAAGCAGTTTGGGGTTTTCACCCTTCATTTGTTTTAGCCATAAGAGGGGCTTATGGTCTGTCTGAACCAGGAAGTGTGTACCAAACAAGTATGGCCTCAACTTCTTCAGAGCCCAGACCACAGCAAAGGCCTCCCTCTCTATGGCTGACCAACGTTTCTCTCTAGGGGTCAGCCTTCTGCTAATGAAAGCTACTGGCTGATCCTGACCTTCTTCATTCAATTGTGACAGTACAGCCCCTACCCCCAATTCAGATGCATCAGTTTGAACAATGAACTTCTTGGAGTAATCAGGACTCTGTAGAATGGGAGCAGTGCACATGGCCTGCTTCAGGTCATCAAATGCCTTTTGACAGCTAACTGTCCACTGAACCTTTTTGGGCATTTTCTTTGAAGTTAAGTCATTCAGGGGTGTCACTATTGATCCATACCCCTTGACAAATCTCCTATAGTACCCAGTCAGGCCTAAGAAGGCTCTCACCTGAGTCTGGGTAGTGGGAGCAGTCCAGTCCATGATAGTCTGGATCTTGCTCTGCAAAGGTTGAACCTGGCCTCCACCCACAAGGTGGCCCAGGTACACAACCTGACTCTGCCCTATCTGGCACTTAGTGGCCTTGATAGTCAGGCCTGCCTTTTGCAGGGCCTGTAAAACATTCCTGAGGTGGACCAGGTGATCCTCCCAGGTGGAGCTAAAGACAGCAATATCATCTAGATATGCTGCACTATAGGCTTCCAGACCTGTGAGAACTGTATTCACCAACCTCTGGAAAGTGGCAGGTGCATTCTTCAGACCAAAGGGCATTACCACAAATTGATAATGCCCACTAGGGGTTGAGAATGCTGTTTTGGGCTTTGCAGTATCAGCTAGTCTGATCTGCCAGTAGCCAGCTGTCAAGTCAAATGTGCTGAGATATTTGGCTGAGGCCCAAGTATCTATGAGCTCATCTGCCCTTGGTATTGGATGGGCATCAGTCCTAGTGACTGCATTGAGACCCCTGTAGTCCACACAAAACCTCATCTCTCTTTTTCCACCACTGGTGTGAGGTTTTGGTACAAGGACCACTGGACTAGCCCAAGGGCTATCTGAGGGTTCAATAACTCCCAATTCCAACATTTTCTGGACTTCAGTCCTGATACAGTCCCTGACATGGTCAGGTTGCCTATAAATCTTATTTTTAATAGGCAGACTGTCCCCAGTGTCCACTTCATGAGTGCACCAGGTGGTCTGACTGGGTGTCAGTGAAAACATGTGTCTAAACTGATTGAGAACTTGCCTGCAATCAGTTTGCTGCTGGGTAGTGAGGCTGCCTGCCAAGGCTACACCATCTACTGACCCATCATCAGGGTTCTGTGAGAGCAGGTCAGGGAGTGGGTCACTCTCTTCCTCCTGCCCTTCATCAGTAGCCATGAGCAAGCCCATGTCTGCCCTGTCCACATATGGTTTTAACCTGTTGACATGGAGAACCCTGTGGGGACTCCTGGGTGTTCCTAGGTCTACTAAGTAGGTAACCTCACCCTTCTGCTCAACAATAGTGTGGGGTCCACTCCATTTGTCTTGGAGAGCTGCTGGGGCCACTGGCTCCAACACCCACACCTTCTGTCCTGGCTGGTAAACAGTCAGAACAGCCTTTTGGTCATGCCAGGCCTTTTGAAGTTCCTGGCTAGCCTCAATGTTTTTGGTTGCCTTTTTCATGTACTCAGCCATCCTGGAGCGGAGACCAAGTACATAGTCCACTATGTCTTGCTTTGGGGGCTTGAGAGGTAACTCCCATCCTTCCTTCACCAAGCACAGTGGACCCCTCACAGGGTGGCCAAACAGAAGTTCAAAAGGGCTGTAACCAACCCCTTCTGAGGCACCTCCCTATATGCGAATAAAAGGCAGGGCAAGAGTATGTCCCATCTACGCCTAAGCTTTTCTGGGAGCCCTTTAATCATGCCCTTCAAGGTTTTGTTGAATCTCTCAACTAAACCATTGCATTGTGGGTGATAGGGTGTGGTGAACTTATAAGTCACTCCACACTCCTTCCACATTGCTTTTAAGTACCCAGACATGAAGTTAGCACCCCTGTCTGATACTACCTCCTTAGGAAAGCTCACTCTTGAGAAGATTCCCAGGAGGGCCCTTGCCACCACAGGTGCTGTAGTGGTCCTGAGGGGAATAGCTTCTGGGTACCTGGTGGCATGATCCACTACCACCAGGATAAACCTGTGCCCAGAGGCTGTTTGGGGATCCATGGGACCAACAATGTCAATCCCTACCCTTTCAAAGGGCACCCCCACCACAGGTAGTGGTATCAGGGGGCCTTTGTAGTGCCACCTGCCTTGCCACTGGCTTGGCAGGTTACACAGGAGCGACAACACTCCTTGCTGTCTTCAGACATGTGGGGCCAGTGAAAGTGAGGGACAATTCTGTCCCAAGTCTTGTTCTGGCCCAGGTGACCTGCTAAGGGAATATCATGGGCTAGGGTCAATAGGAAGCCCCTGAACTTCAGAGGTATAACCAACCTCCTGGTAGCACCAGGCTTGGGGTCTCTACTCTCTGAGTACAGGAGTCCATCATCCCAATACACTGTATGGGGACCACTAGCTTTCCCAGCAGCCTCAGCAGCAGCTTGCTGTCTGAGGGGTTCAAGGGAGGGCAGCTCTGCTGCTCCTGGCTCAGATCTGCCCTAGAAGGTCCCCCTGTCCCCAAGAACTCAACCTGGTCAGGTTCAAGTTCCTCTGGGACAGTTCCTTCTTCAGGGCTGAGATCATCCCCCTCAAGGGACTGATCTTCCTCCTGAGCGAAGGGGAAGGCACTGCCTTAACCCTACTACTCCTCCTCTTGGAAGGCACTTGGTCCATTCTTCCAGAATCCAAGGCCTGTTCAGTGCTAGACATTTTGGCTTGTGACCTGGTCACAGCAAACACATCTGCAGGGATCCCCAGCATTTCTGCATGGGTCCTGAGCTCCACTTCTGCCCAAGCAGAAGTCTCTAAGTCATTGCCAAGCAAGCATTCGACTGGTAGGTTTGCACTTACCACAACCTTCTTAAGGCCAGTTACCCCTCCCCAGGAGAAGTTAACAACTGCCAGAGTATGGTCTGTTCTGACATTGCTAGCATTGGTCACTTGGTACATCTCACCAAGTATAACTTGCCCAGGATTCACAAGGTCTTGTGTCACCATTGTGACACTTGCCCCTGTGTCCCTAAATGCCAAAGCCTCACGTCCATTGATTAAAGGCTGTTGTCTGTACTTGCCCAGATTACTGGGACTCACAGAGGAAGACACATCCATGCCTCCATCACAGACTAACACAGCCTGAGTTAGTTCTCTGACTAGGTCAGAGCCCAACTCAGTACCCAGGGTGAACCCTACTAAACCCTTGGCTGGAGCACTCCCACCAACTGTACTAGGGGGAACAGGTGCCTTAGGGGCATTGGTGGGTGCTGGACTTGAGTCTTTGGACTTGGTGCAATCACTGGTCCAGTGGGTCTTTTGCTTACAGACCTTGCACCATGGTTTTCTTTGGCCTTTCCCTTTGGTAGACTGTGAATCCCCACCTGAAGAAGATTTTTGGGGGCCTGATGAAGACTTTTGATCTTTACCCTTCTCCCCACCCTTTTCAGAGTTCTTAACATCTTGCTTCTTGGTTTCCCCACCTTGGTTCTGTACCTTCTGCTTCACCCTGGTTCTGACCCATTTGTCTGCCTTCTTTCCTAATTCTTGGGGAGAGGTCAGATCAGAGTCTACCAGGTATTGATGCAACACCTGATTTTGACAGTTATTAAGAATCTGCTCCCTCATTATCAGATTGTACAATCCTGAGAAGTCACACACCTTACTGCCCATCAACCAGCCTTCCAGAGCCTTGGCAGAACAATCCACATAGTCTACCCAGTCTTGAGTCTGTGCTTTTGGGTATCTCTGAACTTCAACCTGTACTGTTCAGTGGTTAGGCCAAACCCATCAATAAGAGCACTCTTCAAGACCTTGTAATTATCAGCATCCTCCTCTCTAACAGTGAGGAGCTTATCTCTACCTTTGTCAGCAAAGGAGAGCCACAAGATTGCTGCCCACTGCTCCTGAGGGACCTTCTGTACCTTACAGGCCCTCTCCAGAGCAGTTATCCACTTGTGGATGTCATCCCCATTCTGATAGGGAGGGACAATCTTGCTCAGGTTCCTATGGTCTGGTATATGCTGTCCACTAATTATAGTGGGCACCTTGCACCAGTCCAAACAACCCCTTATTGGAGATAGGTTAAAGACAACCTTATTGAAAGCTATCCTAGTGGTAGCTATGGAGAGCAGCCTTCAGGCTAAGTCTTGAAGGAATGTAAAGCAGCTTGTTTTACCAGTCTATAATCTCTTGAGTGATCAAATGAAAGAGCACCACACCAGGTATATATTCAAAATATATGTATTTATTGCTAAACACACCCCTCTAGTCTCTTTATGAGGCTAGAGTTCGAAGTACATAAGTTAGAAGTTATTTAAACACAGTAATAGCACAAATACACGTTTGGGCCCTAGGGGCGTACCAAACCATATACCAATAAAGTGGTATAAGAACCACGACTGAACTAGACACTAGGCCTAGAGCCTCTAGAAGTGCTTGGACCACAAGGAACCACCCAAGGTAGTGACACAGGGGACCCACGGGGGACGCGTGCAGTGTAAATACACAACCGCGATACGCCGTTGACTTCTATGGAGAAAGTCGTGATCGGGAAATTAGAGAAAAGGGACACTTAAAGGAGGACTTGGAGCAAACCCTTTGAGATCTAGGACTTTGAAGAGTCTCTACCCACGGGAGCACCGGAGTACTCGTGTTACCTCACCCAGGGAAGCCGGGTGCATAGGTGCCTTCGGGTTCGGGTTTCGTCGTCGATTTGAATGGCGATCTGCTGCAAAGTGCTGCTGGCGACCAAGTGGAAAGTGTCCGGGTGGATCCAAGAGTGGATCGGAGATCTGAAGAACCTGAAAGCAGAGGGGACAGAGTCTGGGTCACTAGCCAGTGACCAGGAAGGCGATGGACAGATGCCCACCGATGTCGAGTGCTTCAGGTGCGTTGACGGTTGTCTTGACTCTTCAGCCACGAGGTCCAGGAGGCGTTGTCGGTGACCAGGAGCAGGTTTCGGGCTGGTACACAATGTCTGTCGAGTGCTGAGGTGTCGGCGACCGGATTGGACCCAACAAGCCTTGGCAATGGCAAGTCTCGATGCAGAGGAAGATCGTCGATGGTGCAGACCAGTAAAATCTGGGGAACTCACCCAGCGAGGGTAAGTGAGGGCAGATCAGGAGCAACCAGGATGCCAAGTTAGAAAAAGATTGGCCTTCGTTAAGGGCTACTAGCCAACGGGCTAGCGACCGCAAAGGAGCCTCGAGACGCCGCACGTGGATCTGGCTCACAGGACACTCGTGGAGTGGAGGCCAGTGATCTTTGGTGCAGTTGGTGCTGGAGGCTAGGGCTACTCGGAGCCCAAAGCACGACTTCGGGGGACACCCAGAAGAGGATGCACTTGCAAATGTGCTCGGTGTCCAGGGGTCACGGTCTCAAGTCACCCACGATAGCCACGGGCCTCAGCTTTGCTGGGGACTCAGGGTAGCCTCGGGGAAGTCTGAGAATCTACCTCTGGTGATGCGATGACTTCGGCGTCCGACGGGAGCTTCAGAAATGCGAACCGGACAGATGCTTCTTTGGTGCCTGCCAAGCAGGGGAGTCACTCCTTGACCCCAAGGAGATTCTTCTGTCCTCTAATCGTGAGTAGAGCGTCGAAGGTCCAGGATTCAGTTTCAGAGTTTCGTCCAGGGATAATCTAAAGTCCTAAGGACTGGGTTCCTATACTTATACTAAGGATAGGGGTTGGACTACTCTGTGGCCCCACCTATGGGTGGGTCAGGGCAGAGGGGTGGCTACACCCCTTTCCCTTTGTCCAGTTCGCGCCAAAGCAGGGGCTGCAAGCCCCTGATCCGGTTTGAACTGGGGTATGCACAGGGACACCAAGTGTGCCCCCAGTGCAGGACTTCAAAGCACCCGAAAGTGCTCCCGCCCAGCCCCAATACACATTATCCTGTCTGGGGAGGTGGTCACACCTCCCTGGGACAGGAAGCCTATTGTCCAGGCCTCCCCTGCCGGAGTTTCGTCCAGCAGCAGGAGGCCAGACTCGTGTCTGTGGCAGCAGCATCCATTTTGTGATGCCAGGGCTTTGGAAAGAAGTTACCGGGCTAGCCAGAGTTAACATGTCTTTCCCTCTAGAAGGGTGGAATGCTACCCCCGCCGCCAGAATTGGCGGGGGGGTAGTATTCCAAGATGTTTGACACCAACCACGACATGTTTAGGTGCAGCCATTCCAAAGTTAGCATTTAACGCGAGGTTATAATGCGCTTAAGAGTATATGGTCAGGCTGCACTACAAACAGCATCAGAGAAGGGTCTCCGAACACTGCAGAGGGGCCCTGCTCATGCAGGGGCACCCTCTCACATAGGAACCATGCACTCTGCCTTTAGGATTGATAAGGCCTGCCTTAGGAGTGACTTATAGGTTTATATGTGTGTATGTATTTAGTGATATAGGTAACCTATATCACAGTAAGGGGTGCATGCACCACCTTACCCAGGCTGCAGTAGCAGACCTGTGGTGCCAGTTTGGATGGCCTTCCAGGGGTGGCATAATACATGCTGCAGCCCCTGGCAGGCCTCTGAGGTACCTATGCCCTTGGTACATAGTGTACCATATACTAGGGACTTATAAGGGCACTCCAGATTCCAATCAGTGATGTGCCTAAGGCACATGGAAACCATTTTAGAGAGGAAGCAGCTAGGCTGGGGTTCTGATTAGCAGGGCCCCAGCCAGACTAATGTCGAAAAACAGTGAAGCATCAGCAAAAAGTGGGGGTACCCATGTGAAGCAGATCCTACTCTCCTACAGTGCAGTGGTGTTCGGGCAGTGTAGGGGGTCGTGCTGGGGGTGGTGTTTCAGGGTTTAGGGCAGTGCAGTGGTGTTCGGGCAGTGTAGGGGGTTGTGCTGGGGGTGGTGTTTCAGGGTTTAGGGCAGTGCAGTGGTGTTCGGTCAGTGTAGGGGGTCATGCTGGGGGTGGTGTTTCAGGGTTTAGGGCAGTGCAGTGGTGTTCGGGCAGTGTAGGGGGTCTTGCTGGGGGTAGTGTTTCAGGGTTTAGGGCAGTGCAGTGGTGTTCGGGCAGTGTAGGGGGTCGTGAAGGGGGTGGTGTTTCAGGGTTTAGGGCAGTGCAGTGGTGTTCGGGCAGTGTAGGGGGTCGTGCTGGGGGTGGTGTTTCAGGGTTTTGGGCAGTGCAGTGGTGTTCGGGCAGTGTAGGGGTCGTGCAGGGGCTGGTGTTTCAGGGTTTAGGGCAGTGCAGTGGTGTTCGGGCAGTGTAGGGGGTCATGCTGGGGGTAGTGTTTTAGGGTTTAGGATAGTGCAGAGGTGCTTGCGTAGTGTAGGGGTCGTGCTGGGGGTAGTGTTTTAGGGTTTAGGGTAGTGCAGTGGTGATTGTGTAGTGTAGGGGTCATGTTTTAAGGTAGTGCAGTGGTGTTTGGGTAGTGTAGGGGTCATGCTGGGGGTAGTGTTTTAGGATTTAGGTTAGTGCAGTGGTGTTTGGGTAGTGTAGGGGTCGTGCTGGGGTAGTGTTTTAGGGTTTAGGGTAGTGCAGTGGTGTTTGTGTAGTGTAGGGGCGTGCTGGGGGTAGTGTTTTAGGGTTTAGGGTAGTGCAGTGGTGCTTTAGTAGTGCAGGGGGTCGTGCTGGGGGTAGTGTTTTAGGGTTTAGGGTAGTGCAGTGGTGTTTGTGTAGTGTAGGGGGTCATGTTTTAGGGTAGTGCAGTGGTGTTTGGGTAGTGTAGGGGGTCATGTTTTAGGGTAGTGCAGTGGTGTTTGGGTAGTGTCATGTTTTAGGGTAGTGCAGTGGTGTTTGGGTAGTGTAGGGGGTCGTGCTGGGTGTAGTGTTTTAGGATTTAGGTTAGTGCAGTGGTGTTTGGGTAGTGTAGGGGGTCGTGCTGGGGGTAGTGTTTTAGGGTTTAGGGTAGTGCAGTGGTGTTTGTGTAGTGTAGGGGGTCATGCTGGGGGTAGTGTTTTAGGGTTTAGGGTAGTGCAGTGGTGCTTGTGTAGTGTAGGGGGTCATGCTGGGGGTAGTGTTTTAGGGTTTAGGGTAGTGCAGTGGTGTTTTTGTAGTGTAGGGGGTCATGTTTTAAGATGCAACGCTCCAATACCTGACCAGTCTGCACTACATAAAACTGCAAAAACTAAAAATAAAAAGTGTTTTGCACACTTTTGTCATTGGGCTATATGTGGGCTACATCTAGGTAATATTTGTGCTACATTTGGGCTCTTTTTTCTCTGGTGGCCATCTTGGAAGACTTCTTTGTTATGAAGTTTCCTAATTTCCTCATTTACTGCAGTCTCCTCAGTAGGAAATGCTTTCAGTTTTTTACTTTGATTCCATCAAGAAGGCATTCAGATGTGTCTCACATTTGCCATAAATTCAGAATGTTAGCACTCTAGTTGCTCATTAGATCACTGTAGTAAAGCTACTGCTCACCAGGGAGTTAACTGGAAGTCTGCTGCTGGTATTGAAAGTGATTGTTTCAGTCTGCATGTCAGAATTTTCTAATGAAATAGAAGAGGATTTGAGATCTCACTTAAAACATGCCCTAATTTTTCTTTCTGCAGCACTAACCATAATTTCTATTTCAAAAAGAACCCCTCATTTTGTTCCTTTTTAAATTAAATGTTTTAAGTGTTACCGGTTTATTCCAATCAAGATGGCTTCAGGTGTGCCATACTTTTGTCATAAGTAAGGCTGTTAGCGCTCTAGTTGTTCTTTAGAACACTATGGGAAGCTGCAGTAGAACACAAAGGCATCAACTGGCAGGCTGCTCCTGTTGAAATATAACAGGAAGATATTTGAGATCACACTTGAAACATGTCCTAATTTTTCTTTCTACAGCACTAACCATAATTTCTATGACAAAATGAACCCCATCATTTTGTTCCTTTTTAAATTAAATGTTTTAAGTGTTACCAGTTTATTCCAATCAAGATGGCTTCAGGTGTGCCATACTTTTGTCATAAGTAATGCTGTTAGCACTCTAGTTGTTCTTTAGAACACTCTGGGAAGCTGCAGTAGAACACAAAGGCATCAACTGGCAGGCTGCTCCTGTTGAAATATAACAGGAAGATATTTGAGATCACACTTGAAACATGTCCTAATTTTTCTTTCTACAGCACTAACCATAATTTCTATAACAAAATTAACCCCATCATTTTGTTCCTTTTTAAATTAAATGTTTTAAGTGTTACCAGTTTATTCCAATCAAGATGGCTTCAGGTGTGCCATACTTTTGTCATAAGTAAGGCTGTTAGCACTGTAGTTGTTCTTTAGAACACTCTGGGAAGCTGCAGTAGAACACAAAGGAATCAACTGACAGTCTCTGCCCTTGTTGGATGTACATGTTTTACTGAGAATGTCAGACTTCATTCTCCCATAACTGAGAAAGATAATGTGAATTTACAGAAAATATGCTCTCATTTTAGCTTCTGGAGCACCTTCCAAAACTGTATGGGACAAGCATGTGAAAATAGATTTCTCTCAAACATGATTCATGATATCCCAGCAGAAGGTTTTTCACAGGGTAAAATCACCTTAGAACACACCACAATTCCTGAAATTAGTATGGTACCGTCAACAAATGAATTCTAATGTAACTAAAGTCTGTTATCACCCTTTTAGTTCTCCTTTTGGTAACCCTCAAAATCTTTGATTCACTACAATGCATTTCAATGGGGTGCTATCATGTATATTGGTCCCAAGATGGCTGCCAGCAATTCCAGGATGAAGTGCTGACAGCCAATCAGATCTCACAATGACATGTGTGGTTAGGCTCCACCCAGATATATATGTGATTTTACTTTTGATTTTCTCAGGAACTACTGAACGGATTTACACCATTTAACCAAAAGGCACGACTCTGAACCAAGGGCTACCTTTTTGCCAAATTTGGTGTAATTCCGTTCAGCAGTTCGGGCTGTAGCTGCGACTAAAGGTTCCTATGGAAAATTGCATGGGGAAAACACGTTTTGGGACCCCCCTTTTTTCTTGGCCCCCGCTTGCCGAATCACCCCAAAACTTTCAAGTTAGGAGCGGACCGGAGCGGGCCATAAGTTTTGAACATTTTGCGAATATTCGTCAACCGGCGCCAAAGGTATTGGGAATAGAATGTTGCGGATTTCCTATGGAAAATAGGTCCTAACTATAACTATCTACTGGCGACCGCCAGTAGATAATATATATATATATATAAAATATGTTTTAAAAAGAGAAACGTGGGCTCCCGCATTCTCTATTGTTTAGCCCCCTTGTGGGCCAGGTCTCGGGGGCATACGCACATTGTTATTTTTATTAAATGTGGGGGTCACACAAACCCCCCGTGCCCCAGTGACTGCCACCTTCCCGGAGGTTATTGTTTATATTAATGAGGGGGGTCCTACAGCCTCCCCCACAGCCCTGGGGACACCACCACCCGGGGCTGTTTGATATATAGTGGGAGGCCCTCACAGACCCTCTGGGCCCCAGGGACTACCACCACCCTGTGGCTAAAATATATAATTTTTTAAATGGGAGAGGGCTACACGGTCCCCTCCTGGGCCATGCTTGACCCCGTGGACCGCCACTTCCCCGGGGCAGGCCCTACTGCAACAAAGTAGGGGGCTATGTGGCTGCCCTTTGGAGCCAATAATGGCCCTGGGGACCGCCACCCCGAGGGCCAGCTCTTGCTATGTCCTGGGGTCCCACCCCAGGACAAAGGTGTTTGCTGTGGCTTGATGGGAGCTTTACCGCTCCCACCAAGTTTCAGTAAAGTCTCCACTTCCAGCATTGAAAATGCTCTCAAATGCTGGAAGCGGAGCAGAATTGCTTTCAGACACAGGGAGCTGCATGTTTAGCAGCTCCCTATGTCTGAAAGCAATGCCTGCTCCTGCAGTTGGTGGGGAGCCAGCAGGGGTCACGGTGGTCTTGAGGCTCCCTCTGCAGCCCCCAACAGACGTGACTGAGTGCCCTGGGTGGAACCAGGGCACCCACAATGGAGGTTGGGCCCAGGGGTATGTGGTCTCCAAGGCCAAATTTGGCCTGGAGAGGGGGATGCATGGTCCCCTCCCCCATTTTTAAATGGCCAGGCCCCGGGGGAGCGGGTCCCCGAGGCCAAAATCGTCTGGGGAGTGGGCGCTCGGCTGCCCTCCTCTTTCATAAATTTAAAAAGAATGAAAAGGTCGGGCCCTGCAAGATGGGGTCTCTGGGGCTGAAATCAGCCCGGCAGGGGGACAAATGGCCCCCCTCCCCCATTTGGTAATGTCTAGGCTCCAGGGATGGGTCCTTGGGGCAGAAATAGGCCTAGGGAGGGGGATGCTTGGCCCCCTCCCCATTAGAAAAGAAAAGAAAAAAGAAAAAGGTCCGGTCCCTGGGGATGGGGTCGCCAGGCTGAAATCGGCCTAGGGAGGAGGGCCGCACTGCCTCCCTCCTTCATTGCAAAAAGGCCTAGCCCCAGGTGATTGGGGCCCTAGGGCAAAATGGGCCTGGGGAGGGGGGCCCTGCAGCCCCCTTCACTAATAAAAAAAATTAATTTAAAAACCGCCAGCCCTGGGGAAGCTGCTGAAGGCCCCACCCCCTTTCTCCACCACTATGCAAACATGCCTCCTGGCGCACTACTGTTTGGTGGAGAAGTCCCTTTAGATACTGAGGGTCACTGGGGGCCAACAACCACTCCTCTTACCTCCCTTAAGTCCCACACAGTGGAATTGCTGAGAGATGGTCAGAGGTCCCACTCCCTTTCTCCACCACTCTGCAAACACACCTCCTGGTACACTACTGGCAGGTGGATGAAGTCCCTTGGCTCCTGAGTGTCCTTGGGGTCCAATATCCCTCCTGTTACCTCCAGTAAGTACCACACAGTGGGAATGCTGAGAGGTCATCCAAGGCCCACCCCTTTTCTCCAGCACTCTGCAAACGCACCTCCTTGTACAACACTGGTTGGGGGATGAAGTCCCCTTAGATGCTTAAGGTCCTTGGGGGCCAACGACCCCGTCCTGTTACCTCCAGTAAGTCCCACACAGAAGGATTTCTGAGACCTCGTGGGAGGCCATGCCCCCTTTCTCCACCACTCTTCAAACGCTCCTCGTGGTGCTCTACTGGTTGTGGGAAGAAGTACCCTTGGCTGCTGAGGGTCCTTGGGGGCCAACAACCCCTCCTATTACCTACAGTAAGTCCGACACAGTGGGTTTGCTGAGAGATCATCGGGGACCCCTCCCCCTTTTTCCACCACTCTACAAATGCACCTCCTGGCACACTACTTGTTGGAGGATGAAGTTCCTTTGGATGCTTAGGGTCCTTGGGGGCCAAGAAGCCCTCCTTTTACCAGCAGTAAGTCCCACACAGCAGGATTGCAGAGAGCTGGTCGGAGGCCCCATCCCCTTTCAACACAACTCTGCAAATGTGCCTAATAGTTAAAAAACCATAGAATTTCACTTAAAAAGCCAAAGGTTACAAGGACGTTATAGTTAGGAGATAAAATTTACAAACCTTAGAAATTCACTGAAAATTCCAACGGTTACAGGGACGTTGGGCCTGATTCACAGAACTAACTTACGTCAAAAACGTAAAGTTAGTACTTTTTGGTATTCACAGAATACACTTACTCATTTTGGTATTCACAGAATGCACTTACTCATTTTGGTATTCACAGAATGCACTTACTCATTTTGGTATTCACAGAATGCACTTACTCATACTAACTTTATGTCCGCACTCGGGCCGGAGATTCCGGCCCGGTGGTGGAGATTCCGGCCCAGAGGTGGAGATTCCGGCCCGATGGTGGAGATTCCGGCCCGATGGTGGAGATTCCGGCCCGGTGGCGGACCATAGAAATTCACCAGTTATAGTTACCTGAGCTAACTATAACTTACGCCCCCGCAATGCATTGCTTATGACCTCACATATTACATCACTCATGGCATAGTCAGTGACATCACTGATGATATCACTGAAGACATCTCAAATTACATCGCTGATGACATCATCCAGTGAGTGCAAGTGTCTTTTAAGAATTTATGAGTGTTAAACATATATACTAAGCTACTATCAAAGTTTAATTAGTATACTAGGTTTCCAGGCTCCAGCGAAGCTCCCTCCCACATTTAAAAAAAAACAAAACATTTTTTTGCCCTGGCCTGGTCCCTCTGGGACCCCACCCAAGAGGCGTAGGGTGTCAGGGTATTCCTACCCTGCCCCCTTCTCATTTTTATTTAAAAAGAAAATTGTGTTACTCACATCAAGCCGAGTCCCAAGATGGCTGCCAACACTTCCTGGTTTGAAGTGTTGGCAGTCAATCAGATTTCAGCACGAGGACTGTTGGATCCTCGGAGGATCCGAGTCCCTATATATACAATTAGGTTTTCCTCTTAATATCGCAAAAGCTAATGAATAGATTTAAGCTGATTTACAAAAAGGTTGCTTTCTGAACCAGCAGCTACCTTTCTGACAAATTTAGTGTAATTCCGTTCAGCAGTTTGGGCTGTAGTCATGTCTAAAATCTCTATGGGAATAAACATGGTAAATGTGTTTTGGGACCCCCCCTTTTTCTTGACCCCCGCTAAACGGATTACCACAAAACTTTGGAGACAGCAGCTGGATTGATCGTCATGCTAGTTTTGAAAATTTCGCAAGGATTTCTCAAACGATGCCAAAGTTATTGGTGAATGAAAAACTCTCTTCCTATGGAAACTAGGTCCTAACTACAACTACCAACTATATATATATAATTTCCAGAAAGAGGAACTCCTCAGATTTCTGCCTGCTAATAACTTTGTCACCGTTTGAAGAATCTCCACAAAACTTTGTAGACCTATAATGTTTTCTACATAGGTGATGATGCAAAGTTTCAAGGTGATCAATTAAGGGGGTACAAAGAAATAAAGTGGGTCCAAAAACATGTTTTTCCAACAATGCTCTTCCCATAGACGTTTTACACAGATGTAGCGAAAAAATGGCAGAATGGATTTACATGAAATTTGGCAGGATTATAGATTATGGTTTGGAAATGACCATTTTTGTTATTGGGTCTGAATTTGTTCATTATTTATGTATTTCAGAGAATAATACTCCATCAAAAACATAGGGGCATATTCTCAGGGACCCATCGCTGAATTAGCGGCACTTCACCACCACGGAAGTGGCGATAGACCCATCGCCCCATTCACAAGCCTGCGCTAACAGCCCACATCGTCAGTTTACCTGCGATAGCTGCCGCCAAAAACATCGCCAAGGCTGACAGCGACAACTAACGCTAATCATATGCAGAGTAGGCGTACCCGTGCAAAAATCCACGATAACACCACTTTGCGATATTCCCAATGACCAGCCAGTTCGGCGATGCGGGCTAAAAACAGGCGATAAGGCATGTAAGCAGCAGGGACTTAAGACCTGCTTTCACCTGGTCTTAAGTAGGATGAAAACCTGCAGCACAAAGGGAGCCCAGCTCAGAGCCACACCTGAAGACCAACAAAAGCCATGGAGCTACCAATCACGCAGCCTGGAGACCCGGGAGGGCCACAACACCCACCGCCACCACCCCCAGGACCACCCCCACCCCCAGGACCACCCCCCAGACTGCCACCGAGGCAGCGCAGAACAAGACAGCGGACCTTCCAAAAATGCACCAGCCCCAGAGACTCAACGCCAGAGGATGTTATTGCCCACTACAGGCCCAAAAGGACAACCATCCACCGGATCCTGACCCATATTGCCCACAGGCTAACGGCACCAACACAGCGGACAACCAACATCCCTCCGCAGACAGAGCTGCTGGCTGTGCTTCACCTGTTGGCCCCTGGTACCTCCCAACGAACAACTGCCAGAGTCGGAGGAGTCTTGCAGCCAGCCCTATCAAAGTTCCTCACACCTGTCTTGGATGCCATCATCAGCTTGTTACCCCAGCACCTTCACCACCCCCACACTGCGCAGGAACAGCTGGAGACCAAGCAAGGCATCTACACCATAGCTGGCTCCCTGCACCTGTTGGGGGCAATTCACTGCACACATGTCCTACTCGTGCCCCCTGCCGACACAGCACACAATTACCGCTACAGAAAGCACACGCATCCCATCAATGTGCAGGCAAAAGTGGACCACCCAGGACTGTTCACCAATGCCATCGCCAACTTCACAGGCAGTGTGCATGACTCCCACATCCTCCGACAGTCCATCATCAACCAGCGCTTCCAGGATGGCACCTATGGAAATGCACTGCTCGTTGGCAAGCACCAACAGAACACACCACACACCTCAACTCCACAATCATACAACTCACAACTGTGGGAATACACACGTAACTAAATCACATACAACATGCTAACAAACATGCCCACCTACCAGACACGACAACACAAGTAACTGTGGCAACAGGGGCCAGACATGTAGACAAACCATCCACAAAGGCATAGCCCCTCTGCCACACGACTGCAGAAGGTGGGGAGAGGTGGGAACCAAGAATGTGCGAAGGAGGCAATGGACCCATGAATGAGAATGTACACAATGCCAAGTGTGGCGGTGATGTGCCGTACAGTCTTGAGTATGCAAAGCACAGACATGTCCATGTGGACATATACTGCTGGTGCCTGTAGTGATGTGGACAGTGGACACAACCATGTCACCTCAGGCAGTGGGGAAGACCTTGGACATGTAGCCATGTCACCAGCCCTGTAAACGTAAGCGTAGTGGGCTGGTCTGGCGTACGCCAGTCCAGTGCAGGAGTGTGAATCAACAGCCAGGGGCCCTGGGCGTGGTCCACTTATGGGATGGCCACCAAAGTAACTATGGCGTGTGTCTCTGTTGTGGTGTCGGCGCCACCCCGCCCTCAATCGACAATGTTGCAATGTAGTGTTGTAGGGAATCTGCACATACACAGAACTATGCACAGGACTACGGTATATAGGGGCTACGCCTCCTACAGCCTTAGTACCCACGAGCCCACGACAGGCTAGCCATGGTGTCCCACCTGCCCTCCTATACACAGATTGAGAAACTGTCGTTTAGACAACCCAGAACACAACACTCCCCTAATCACTCAGGGATCATGGCAACAGGTTATTCTCCATCGCTCAGACTCTCGTACCCATCCACAACAAGAGATTGACAGAGCCACTGAGTCAGTCCAAAATGTTTATATCAACTAACGTGCTCTGAAATGTAGCATACGAGCCACTACTAAAATTAGAATGCATAATACAAACATTGTCAGCATTGTAGCAAGTCCATACCAAATAATAGGAGAAATCATTGTACATTGATCCTGGAGACAGGACTATTAAACCTACACTCCCTCCCCATGGATGGGAAAACCAAGATGACAACATAGCAGATCCCTGGGTCTGTATAGCAGACCCCATACCCCTAAGACATAGATTGTGTCTCTACATCACAGCTCCATACAGCTCCTCATTCTTGAAAAGTCACTCCTCAAGTGTGTCTGCGTGTAACATGCATTCTCCTAACATCAAGAAAAAGGTGTGTGTCCCACAAACAGCAGCTGCAGGGTATGTTTTGTCAACGTGCCAGGGCCTGACTAGATCAAAATCACAGGGGACGGTGTTGTTTGACCTTGCTCACGATGCACAGACAAAACTCCAGGAACAAGCAGGGAACCAGCGCAGCCAGCGGCTCGCATGTGACCAGCGAACACATTCTTGCATTAGAAGAAGCCTGTAGTGTTGTGTGCTAAAGCAGCATCATGGCCTCCAGGCCCATTCTAACCTAAAGATGCCAACGGGGTCCCTTAAAGCCACATGAGACCCTTCCCCTGGCCAGGTTGCAGAAGAATAGAAAAAACAAGGTCCAAGTCGCAAGCAGAGTCAAAGCACTGAGCATAGCAGGGGCAAAGTTCAATAAAATCAAAATCAGAATAAGGGTGATCAGCGGTAAAATACGAGAAGATGAAAAGAAATAACAAGGTCTTGTTGAACATTAATCATCGGAATCATATGAGATCCGTTGAACCTTGGAAGGCAAGGTGTTCCAAAAGACGGTCCCCCTCCTCATAGACAAGGAGGGACAACACCCAATTCAACAACTCGAAGGAGCATACGTGCTCATCATAATCCATAGCTTCAAAAAGCATGGCCGGACATCCTGTATCGTACTCAATGTAGCTGTGGTGCAGCAGGCACGACGCCCCTTCACAGATGTCCCATTGTGCCAGCACTCCATTCACGGCCGCCATCAGCATGCGGGTACCAGTTGCACATGATTGATCATGACGCAATAGGGGCCACAGCAACCGGTCGTAATCAGGGCAAGGCCGTATGGCGTTTGAGAGGCACAAATCCAAAGCCCAGGAGAAAGGACAGTCGCGGCAACAAAAAACTGGATGAACGCATGTAAAGTATGCGTATCTGTAAGTCACATTGTAGGCAGCACCCACAACAGCCATAGGCAGGCAACCAAGGCATTCCTGCAATCGGCTACGGTACAGCTCCAGCTGGACCGGATGATCGAGTACCACATGATGGGCAGCCATTACGAAGTAGTAATACAAGTACCAGGACAGCACCAGTGAGCAACAGGATCAACGGCAAGCCAGCCAAAGGCGCTGGAAATGAATGGAATGAATAAAAGCCGGAATTACACCAAATATCCTTCGAAACGAGGACACAAGACCTGAGCCCAACAACTTAAAAAAGGTGCAAGGCCTCCTGTGTCAGATACATTGTATAATTGGTGTATCAACTCCACAAAATGTGGGAGGCGATTGCTATTTATTTGGGGTTGTATTTCACTTGATGTCCGAGCCACCTGTAGCTCGAATGTTTCACGGGCCGAGGTCAAGGCAACCTCTTGTTGGAATAACAGTGCTTTGAGCCTCCTTAATTTGTTGAAGCCTGCTTTCATAGTGGGAACAGAAGGCCACAGAGAGCTATCAGCAATGCCATGCGGGGGCGGAAACAGGACGTTGCTGCAAGAGGGACACCGTTGCCGATACACCGGTGTGCGCAGAAGCCTTGCCCTCATGTGCAGCTGTGATCAACGCATGTCTGCGGTCCTCATTGAGAATCAGCGGATCCCCAACGGGAGGATTGTTACTGTCGGGACTTGTTCCGGGGACAATTGGTATTAATATTTGGACGGAAACCCCTGTGGGTATTACGTCCCATCTCTGGTAGCCACCACGGCTGCCAGTGTGTCGGTATCGACTTTGGTCACAGACCTTGTGACTGCTGCTACTGAACAAGTGGCTACTGCATTTCTGGCTGCCTCGTCAGCCAGAGTGTTGCCTATAGCGTGGGGTCCCACGCGCTGATGGCCAAGAGTATGTATTACATGTGTAAGTGGCAAGCCCTCTATGAGAGCCGCCACTCGTACCCAAAGCATTTCATGCTTGATCGTGTTACCCACATGACATGACATGACAGTAGCATGCACCCGGAGGGCGGGCTCGCCCGAAGGGAAAATGAAGGAGCGCTCGGGGTCTTGGCTCATACATGCCAACTGTTGTGTGTGTATCTTCATTGCCGCAGCATGAGCCAGAGGCCTAGCCCCAATCGCAGCGCGAGTTCAGCCAGGCCTGAACTCCACATCTGTGTCCGCCCTATCCTTACCAAGGCCAACATTTCAGTGTTGTTGTCAGGCTTGCGGACATGCGCAGACAGGCATGACAAAGGTGTGCAGTAGGAGTGCAAGTGATGCAAGCGCGCAGCGCTCACAGGTAAATAGGCCCAGAGGGAGGGAGGAGCAGCTGTGAGGCTACGTAACACACATTGTCCCCGCACATTTGCCAGAAGCAATACATGGCAAACATGAATCCCAAAGTCACACTAATCACACACCACAAAACTTGTGAGTCTGCCAACACAGCATGCAGAACCACCAGTTTACACTGGTCTCACTTACCTCTCACAGGTGGTCAGGGATATGCACTCTGCCCGTGGATGATGACACCCCTCCGAGCCCCGAACACCCCGGCCCAGGGGCAGTACAATGTGGCCCACAAATGCACCAGGGGCATTGTTGAGCGCACATTTGGCGTGTCTAAGTCACGTATCAGGTGCCTGGATGTCACAGGAATGGCCCGAAGGAACACAATCATTGACAATTTCTTCGCATGAGCACGTCACATTGTGACAGTCCTTAGCAATCATGGTACAGTACAAAATGACCACATGACCAGCATGTGCAGATAAATTCATTGCAACACACATTCCCTGTGTGCATGTCAGTCCTCTGCATTTGCACAGCACTCGGACAAGTGTAAGTGCAACATTGAGTGCTAACAATCTCACATATGGCAAATAGATGGTGGGTATGTTGCCTCTGTACAGAGAGGCTGTTCAGGGTGTCACGTATTTGGAATGCCATTTCAGGGTGTCAAATGTAGTACGTAATCCCACTCATCAGCGTATCACATGTGTACACATACATGACATGTAGGCTGTCATTGGTGTTCCAAATCAGACAGCAGGGTGTCATTCGGGGTCAGGTATGAAATTGCTGGTGTCATTTGGGGTCAAATATGAAATAGCGGGTGTCATTTGGGGTCAGATATGACCCACCCTGATGCAGAGATGCACCCTGTGACTCAAGTCCCACAACATGAGCAACATGTACGTAAGGGGGATGGGGGCACAGTGAACACCTCAGCAACATGGGAGATGCACACCAGCTAAAAAGGCAGCAGGAATACCGTGCCGGAAGGCGAAGCAGTGACATCCCCCCCTACCACATCACTCTTCCAGAATGCTAACAGATGACAAACTAACATTAGGGAGGAGAGCTCCTTTGTCTGTACTGGAGTCGGTAGCACATCTGCACCTCCGACCTTGGAGTTGCATGCGCCCGGCACCCCCTGAGAGATACCATAGCAGCTGATGACGACTCCCACACTACGCACAGCGCTAACCAAGGACCAACGTATACACACCCCACACACAGAGGTCCTTGCTTGCAGTTCTCTTGCATGGAATGACCTTCACACTTACGCACAGACCATCCCAGGAGTCCATCCGCTGCACACTCAAACAAATCATTGCTCTGAGCTGTGGCATCCACATAACTTGGACTTAGGCATTTTTACACACAGCCCTATTTCCTACATTGACGTGGGGCTAAGTTGGGAAATTGCGAGATTGTTGTTTAGGAGCACTGGGGCCACAGGTGGTTCACACATTCCCAGTCATCTCACTGCCTGTCTGGGTCACGGTCAGACATGCGCATTGATATCAGTTCCCAGGGAGTACCTTTTTCTGGTATCACTGCCCCTACATTCATCCATGATTTCATACTTGCTTGCTAATAGACATGACACATCTGTGTGAATTAGAATGTTTTGGTCACATTCTGTGGAGTGTTGAAGCTGGACCAGTACATGGCCGTGCATACCCCACTTTACATTGTTGCCCCGTGGAGGGCCAGCCTTGTGCATGTGCATGGGTTTCCACATGCATGGGTTTGTTGTGAGATTGGTGATGTGTGGGGAGGGCCCCCTCTGGGCACATTGTCGACAGGGGCCTACTTGCTGTTTCTATGTGTGCTGCAGTATGCCGGGGAGATCAGGGACATGATCCAGTGTCATTGTGGGTGTGCACTATGCTATACTTAATTGTGCATGTGTGCCGTTGTGCCCATCTCCCCCCGTCCCCCCAGTCCCTGGTCGTTACTCACCCTGTTGCTGTTGGGTCAGGTCATGTTGTGCAGTGTCCGGTCCCCCAACTCCTGCCACCGTCTCCCCACTGATGACTGTGGACACCATTTCCTCCATCTCATCCAGCTCCTGCTGTGGCGCTGGACTCCCACCTCCAGTGTGCATTGCTGCTTTTCGGTTGTTGGCGAGTTTCTGCTTGGTTTTGCGCTTCACATCATTCCCGCGCTTCTTGCAGTCGTCCACTTCCCTTCTCTTCACTCCGACTGCATTCACCTTGGCCAAGATAGACTGCCATATTGCATTTTTGGTTGCCTATGACACAGTGGAGGTGATGAACAGTTGTTAGTGGTGTTCTGTCACCTCCGTAATCAGGATCTTGTTTTCCTGCGGCCTGAATCGCGGGTTCCTCTTCTTCTTCTTCTTCTCCTTGCCCTTCTCCTTCCCCGAGGTCCCTGGCTGGTCCTCCGGGGGGTTTGTGGGGTTCTGGTTGGGCTCTGTAGTTGCTCCAGCGTCCTCCATGGTGCTTCTCAGTTGTTTGGTTTTGGGTTTTGGTTTTCCTTTTTTCTTTGCAGCTTTTATGGTGATTTTTCCCGCCTGACGTGGGAATTGCAGGCCTGGCGCTGCTTATCGCTTATGTTTTTATCACTTTTAGGCCCATCGCCACTTTTTTCACGTTCTGGTTTCCTTTTTTATCGGCGTCCCGGTAATTTTATCGCGGACATTTGACGCGTTATCGGGACACTTTCGCCTATTGCCGGCATGTTGAGAATACGACGTTAACGTGGCGTTAGTTTCCCGCGATGGACGGCGTTATGTGAAATTGCGTTAGCCTAGGATGGCGGTAATTATCGCCGGTTCTTCGGAATATCCCCCATAGAATCACAAATACACACATCGGAAGTTAGAATAAAAAGACATGGGTTACATGGGTGGACATGGGAATGCCCAGGTCCACCCATGTAACGCCCCCTTGGTGCTAAGTACTGCAAAGCAATGCTTTGTGCTGCTTTGCGTTACTTGTAGGGTACTTTCCAATGCAAAAGTTTTAGGATAAAAAGTAAATTAGTAAAAAACATTTTGTGCTGGTTAGCGTCACTTTTGTGATGCAAACCCTGCGCAAAATGTTTTAAAATCCAACCCTCGGTATTTACACTACATCCTGGACAGGTAGGAGAGACAGAACTCTGTCGCCACCTGCTTCTGAGCTTGGTCAATGGCAATGTGTTCAGTAGTTTTTAAGTAATAAGGAACACAATCATAGTGATATATTGGGTCACAGTATACCGCAATACCTTCACGTTATACCACAGTATATGGCAATGACGAAACAGAATATTATTGGTAAATGAAAGCCCTTGTACAAAGAAAGGGCAGCCATATTGCTAAGACCACACTTTCTATTTGTTCCCTGTTTTGACATGAAATGCAGCTTACTACTCTTTGTTTAATGCATAGGAAGATATGAGGCAGTAAAGGAAAGTCTGCAGAGTTAACGGAAAGTATTTTTATTTATTTATACAATTGTAAAAAAAATTTACGATTTAGCGCGGAACTTTGACAAAATTATTTCAAAAGTACCATGGTATCTAATGAAATCTAAAAAAAAATTATGTATGAAAAAAAGACACTCAACGACACTCCACTCCACTCTATGACAAGCTGCTCCACTCTATGACATGCCACTCCGCTCTACAACACGCCACTCCTTCTGCAACATGCCACTCCACTCTACGACACACCATGTCACTCTACGACATGCCACTCCACTCCACACATCTCCATTCTACACACCTCCACTCTAAGACAATCTATGACACAACACTCTATGACATGCCACTCCCCTCTACTCTATAACACACCACTCCACTTTACAACACTACTCCAGTCTATGCCTCTCACCTCTATGCCACTCTACTCTGCTCTATGACACGCCACTCCACTCCACTCTATGACAAGCCACTCCACTCTATGAGACTCCACTCTGCGACACACTTCTCCACTCTGTAACACTCCACTCCACTCTTCGACATGCCACTTGACTCTATGATATGCCACTCCACTCTATGACATGCCACTCTCCTCTATGTTACACCACTTCCCTCTACGACATGCCACACCACTCTACACCACTCCAGTCTATACACCTCCACTCTAGGACACTCTACGACACTCCACTCTATGACATGACATTTTACTCTACTCTACAACATGCCACTCTACTCTACACCACTCCACTCTGGAATACTCTACTCCAGTCTATGCCCCTCTACTCTCTACGCAACTCTACCCCACTATACAACACTGTATGACATGCAACTCCACTCCACTCTATGCCAAGTCACTCCACTCTATGACACTCTACTCTTCTCTAGGGCATGCCACTCCACTGTATGCCACTCCACTCTACGCCAGTCCACTCTATGACACAGCAGTCCACTCTACAACACGCACCTCCACTTTACGACATGCCACTCCACTCTACGCCATGGCACTCCACTCTACACCACTCCTCTCAAAGACACTCTAAGAAATGCCACTCAATGATACACCACTCTACTGTAATCTACGACACGCCACTCCACTCTATGCCACTCCACTGTTCTCTATGACATGTCATTCCACTCTATGATACACCACTCCACTCTACTCTATGACACACCTTTGCACTCTACGATATTCCACTCCACTGTACGACATGCCACTCCACTCTACATCATTCCACTCTACAACCCTCCACTACAAGACACTCTCTGACATGCCACTCTATGACACACAACTCCACTCTACTTTAGGACACACCCTTCCACTCTAAGACACTCTATGATATGCCACTCCATGAGACGCCACTCCACTCTATTCTATGACATGCCACTCCCCTGTATGCCACTCCACTGTACAACTCTCTACTCCACTCTATGCCCATCCACTCTATGTCAATCTACCGCTCTCTACAACACTCTATGACAGGTTACTCCACTCTATGCCATGCCATGCCATGCCACTCTACGACATGCCACTCTACTCTATGACACTCCACTCTATGACATACCTCTCCACTCACTGACACTTCACTTCACTTCACTCTCTGACACTCTACTCTATGAACCGCCACTTCACCCAATAACACACCACTCCACTCTACGACACCCTACTCTGTGCCCTTCCTTTCTAAGGCACTCTATGACACTCCACTATATGACACATCACTCCACTCTACTTTACAACGTGCCACTCCACTCTATGCCACTCTACTCTACAACACTCTACTCCAGTCTATGCCCGTCCACTCTACACCTCTCTACTGCACTCCACAGCACCCTTTGGCTCTATGCTACTCCTCTCCACTCTACAGCATGCCACTCTTCTCGATGACACTCCACTTCACTCTACCACACTCCATGCCACTCCACTCTGTGACATGCCGCTCACTGTATGGAATGCCACTCCACTCTACTACATGCCTCTCTACTCTACACCACTCCACTCTATGACACTCTTAGACAACCCACTCTATGGCACATCACTCTACCATACTCTACAACACACCACTCCACTCTACGCCAACCCACTCGATTCCATGACATGCCACTCCACTCTACCACAAGCAACTTCACTATACAACACTCCACTAGACTCTACAACACTACATGCTACTCCACTCTTCGACATGCTGCTCCACTCTAAACACTGTACGACATGCCACTCTATGACACGCCACTGCACTCTACTTTAAGACACACCCCTCCACTATACGCCACTCCACTCTATAAAACACTGCATGCTGCTCCACTGTACACCACTATACTCTACTCTATGGCACTCTACAGAGCTCCACTCCACTCTACGACATGGCACTCCACTCTGCAACACTCCACTCTACTCTGCACCACTCCACACCACTTCACTCTACGACATGCCACTCCACTCTGTGACACACCACTACACTCTATGATATGTCATTGCACTCTACAACATGCCACTACACTCTATGACATGACACTCCACTCTATGGCCTCCCACTCTAAGACATGTCACTCTATGACACGCCATTCCACTCTACTTCACAACACGCTGCTCCATTGTTCACCACTCCACTATACAACCCTCTACTCCACTCTATGCCCCTCCAATCTATGCCACACTACTTCACTCTACAACACGCCACTCCACTCTACAAAATGCCACTCCACTCTATGATACACTTCTCCACTCTATGACACGCCACCCCACTCTATGACACACCATTCCACTCTATGGCATGCCACTCTAAGACACTCTATGACATGCCACTCTAAGACACTCTACGACACACCACTCTATGACCCCCCACTCCACCCTACTTTATGACACACCTGTCCACTCCACTCTACACCACTTCACTCTACAACACTCTACTCCACTCTATGCCCTTTCACTCTATGCCACTCTAATTCACTCTATGACACTATGACTCACCACTCCACTCCACCACACTCAACTCTAATCCATGACACTCCACTCAACTCTATGACACTCCACACCACTCCACTCCACTCTATGACACGCAACTGGACTCTACTTAAGACATGCCACTTCACTATACACCACTCCACTCTATAAAACACTTTACTCCACTCTATGCTGCTCCATTTTACACCACTCTCGGCATTCTGCAGAGCACCACTCCACTCTATGATGCACCACTCCACTCTACAACATGGCACCCCACTCTACAGCACACCACTCCACTCTATGACATGCTGTTGCACTCTACGACATGCCACTCCACTCTGTCATGTAACTCCACTCTATGCCCTTCCACTCTAAGACACATCACTCTATTGCATCCCACTCCACTCTGTTCTACGACATGCCACTCCAATGTATGCCACTCCTCTATACAACCCTCTACTCCACTCTATGCCCCTCCAAACTATGCCACACTACTCCACTCTACAACATGCCAATCCACTCTATGACACGCTACTCCAGTCTATGACACGGCACTCTGGTCTATGACAACCCATTCCACTCTATGACACGCCACTCGACTCTGCGACATGCCACTCCTCCCTATGACACTCCACTCCACTCCACTCTATGACATGCCACTCTACTCTACAGCACTCAAGCTCCACCCCCCACTTTAAGATACTCTACGACACGCCACTCTATGACACCCCATGCCGCTCTACTTTGACATTCCACTCCACTCTACCACATACAACTACACTCTACAACACTCCTCTACACTCTAGAACACTACATGCTACTCCACTCTATGACACACCAATCCATTCTATGACACGTGACTCCACTGTACAACACGCACTCCATGGCACGTCACTCCACTCTACTTTACTACGTGCCACTCCATTATACACCACTCCACTCTATGCCACTCTACGCCACTCTACTCCACTCGAGGGCACTCTACAGAACACCACTTCACTCCATTCTATGACACCCCACTCTATGACACCCCACTCCACTCTATGACATGCCACTTCACTCTAGATCACCCCACTCCACACCACTGAACTCTACGACTCACAACTCCACTCTTCGACATGCCACTCCACTCTACACCCTTCCACTCTAAGACACTCTGAGACACGGCATTCTTTGACACATCACCCTACTCTACTCTACGACAAAACCACTCCACTATATGCCACTCCACTATACAACACTCTACTCCACTCTATGCCCCTCCACTCCATTCTACAACATGCTCCTCCACCTCACTCTACAACAGGCCACTCCACTCTATGACAAACCGCGCCACTTTATGAAACGCCCTTCCACTCTCTGACACTCCGCTCCATGACACTTCACTCTATGACATGCCACTCCACTATGCAACTTGCCACTCCTCCCTTCAATACGCCACTCTATGGCATGCCACTTCACTCTATGCCACTCCACTCCACACCCCTCCACTCTAAGACGCTCTATGACATGGCACTTTATGACACCCCACACCACTTTACTATATGACATGCCACTCCACTTCACACCACTTCACTCTATAACACTCTACTCCACTCTATGCCCTTCCACTCTACACCACTCTACTCCACTCTATTACTCGCCACTCTACGACACTCCACTCCAATCCATGACACTCCACTCTACAACCCTCCACACCACTACACTCTATGACACGCTACTCCACTCTATGACATGCCACTCCACTCTGCGACACTCGGCTCTATGACATGCCTTTGCACTCTATGACATGCTACTCCACTCTACAACATTCCACTCCACTCTATGCCCTTCCACTCTAAGACACTCGAAGACATGTCACTCTATGACATGCCACTCACTCTACTCTATGACAAGCCACTCCACTGTATGCCACTCCACTATATAACCCTCTACTCCACTCTATGCCCCTGCAATTTATGCCACTCTACAACACGTCACTGCACTCCACAACACGTCACTCCATTCTATGACACACTAGTCCACTCTACTACATGCTACTCCACTCTTCGACATGCCACTCCACTCTATGACATGCCATTCTACTCTTCGCCACTCAACACCCCTCCACTCTAAGGCACTCTACGACACGCCACTCTATGACACCCCACTCCACTCTACTTCATGACACACCACTCCACTCCACTTTATAGCACTTCACTCTACAACACTCTACTCCACTCTATGCCCTTCCACTCTACGCCACTCTATGCCACTCTATGACTTGCCACTCCACTATACGACACTTCAATCCATGACACGCTACTCCACTCTAGGACATGCCACTCCACTCTACTTTAAGACACGCCACTCCACTATATGCCACTCCACTCTATAAAACTCTTTACTCCACTCTATGCCACTCCACCCTACACCACTCTACTCCACTCTGCGGCACTCTACAGAACACCACTCCACTCTATGATACGCCACTCTACTCTGCAACATGGCACTCCACTCTACAACACTCCAGTCTGCAACACTCCATGCCACTTCACTCTACGACACACCACTCCACACTATGACATGCCATTGCTCTCTGTGACATGCCACTGCACTCTACGACATGCCACTCTACTCTATTCCCTCCCACTCTAAGACACTCTAAGACATGTCACTCTATGACATGCCACTCCACTCTACCCTACGATGTGCCGCTCCACTGTTTGCCACTCCCCTATACAGCCCTCTACTATACTTTATACCCCTCCAATCTGTGCCACTCTACTACACTCTACAACACACCACACCACCCCACTCTACAACATGCCACTCCTTTCTATGGCCCGCTACTCCACTCTATGACACGCCACTCGACTCTACGACATACCACTCCGCCCTATGACACACCATTCCACTCCACTCCCCTCCACTCTAATGCATGCCACTCTACTCTACGCCACTACACTCCACTCCACACCCCTCCACTCTAAGTCACTCTACGAGACACCACTCTATGACACCCCACTCCACTCTACTTTATGACATTCCACTCCACTCTACCACAAGCAACTCCATTATACAACACTCCTCTCTACTCATTACCACTCTATACCGCTCCACTCTACGCCACTCTACTCCACTCTACACCACAAGATGCTACTCCACTCCACTACATGCCACTCCACTCTACAATACGCACTCTATGACATGCCACTCCTCTCTATGCAACTCAACTCTATGTAACTCCATTCTAAGACAGTGTACGATATGCCACTCTATGGCATGTCACTCCACTCTACTTTAAGACCTGCGACTCCACTATACGCCACTCTATAAAACACTCTTCTCCACTCTATACCACTCCACTCTACTACACTCTATGATACTCTATGACTCACCAGTCCACTCTACGACACTCTACTCCAATCAAAGACACTCCATCCTATGACACTCCACGCCATTCCACTCTAAGACATGCTACTCACTCTATGACACGCCACTCCACTATACACCATGCCACTCCAGTCTATGAAATGCTACTTCACTCTATACCACTCCATTCTATGCCCCTCCACTCTAAGACACTCTACAATTCACAACTCCACTCTGCTCTACAGCACGCCACTGCACTTTACCTCACTCTGCTCTATTCTGTGACATGCCAATCCACTTCATGGCACTCCACTCTACTCTACTCAACTGTACTCCACTCCACTCTATGCCACTCCACTCCATGCCACCACACACTATGCAACAACACTTTACGAGATGATACACATGACACTCCACTCTACGCCACTCTACTCCACTCTATGCCTCTCCACTCTACAATACTTTACTAAACTATGTGCCACTCTATGCCACTCTATGACACTCTACTGCACGCAACACTCTCTATGCAAACTCCTTCAATGCCACTCCATGCCTCTTTACTCCACTCTACTCTAAGGCACACTGCTCCACTCTACTCCACTCAAGGCCACTCCACTCTACGCAACTCTAGGGCACTACACTACACTCTTCGACTGTCAATGCCACTCCACTCTATACCACTCCACTGTACAACACTCTACTCAACTCTATGCCACTCCACTCTACTACACTCTGCACCACTCCAATCTACGCCTCTCCACTCTACTCCACAAACCTCTATGCCATGACAATTTACACCACTGCACTCTACGTCATGGCACTCTACGAGATGATATTCCACTCCACTCCACTCTACTCTATGCCACTCTACGCCTCTCCACTCTACACCACTCTACTCCACCCTATGCCGCCCCACTCTACAACAACAATCTCCACTCTATGCTAATCTATGATACTTAACTCCCCTCTGTGCCACTCTATGACACTCTACTCCACTTGACACACTCTACGCAACTGCCCCTATTACACTCCACCCAACCTTACACCACTCAGCTCTAAGGCACACTACTCCACTCTACTCCACTCTATTCCTCCACTCAGCTGCACTCAATGCCACTCCACTCTCTGCAACACTATGGCACTCTACTCCACTCTACAACATTGTGCCACTCCCCTCTATACCAATCCACTGTGCAACACTCTACTCAACTCTATGCCACTCCATTCTACTACACTCTACGACACTCCACTTTCCTCCACTCTACTTTACGAGACTCCACTCGATGAGACTTCACTCTGCAACCTCTACTCCACTCTATGCCACTCCACTATATGCCACTCTCCTCCAATTTATGCCACTCCACTCTACAACACTCTACTCCACTCTATGCCACTCTACAACACTCTACTTGATGACACTCTACTCGACACTGCATTCTGCGAAACTCCCCTCCACAACACTCCACTCTACACCACTCCACTCCAATCTATGCCACTCCACTCTACGACACTGTACTCTACTCTAAATACAATAAGATATAACTGTAGTATTTAATTATTAATTTACCAACTGCTATGAAGCCACCATAAGGCACATGTTTATCTTACTTTACACTTACCATTTATCTCTTTATTAATAACAATTTTGTACTTCTGATACCTAAACAAAATATGGTCAATACTGGTAAAAGCTCTCTCTTTATCTTTTGAGATATTTAGGGCCATATGTATCAAAAGAGTTTTGCGATTCTCAAATTGCGATTTTTAGCGAATCGCAATTAGAGAATCGCAAAATGCAATGTAAGTAGGATTTGCTAAAAAGTTTGCGGATCCTACATATTCCTTATTTGCGAATCGCAAATTGAGATTTGCAAATAAGGAATACCTTCCCATTCATTCCTATGGGCTAGGAGGCCCATAGGAATGAATGGGAAGACATTCTCAATTTGCGATTACCAATTAGAGAATCGCAAATTGAGAATGCAATTTCAGGGTTGCAAGGGTGCCAAAAGGACACCCTGTTGCACTCCTGAAATATGCATGTGTGCACATTTTGCGCACATACATGCCCTAAGGGCATGTATGTGCAACATATGGCACTTTTAAAAATCAAAAAGTGCTTTTTAAAGAAAATCGCAAATTACCACCAACTTGAAGTTGGTGGTAATTTGCAATTCCTTAAGGCCAAATAGAAAATTTCTGGTGCTTCCAGAATTGCATTTAAGGAATCGCAATTTGCAATTCCTTAATTGCATTCGCAAAATAGAGAATCGCAAATTTTACAATTCTCTATTTTGCTATGGCCTTTTGGGATGATACATCCCAAAAGGCTTTTTCCAATTCGCAAACCGGCCGATTCTGAGAATCTGCCCGTTTGCAAACGGGAAAAAGGCTTGATACATATGGCCCTTAATTAGTTCAGAAAATAACTTGTTTTTTCGTCTTTTCTTTTTAAAGATTTTTTGCTCTAAGTTTTTTCCAAAGGTCAACATGACCAACCAAAAGAAACATCTTAAAAGCAAACAGAAGGACAAAAGTAAAAAAAACAAACCTAAGGCTGTTGGGGAGGACACAGGTGTGCCACGACCAGCTCCCGATGTATGGTCAAATCACTCTCTCCCACAACAGTGACAGTATGGCAGAGGAAACAGTATTTCCCAGTACTGGCATACTGCTCAATAATTTCTATATTCTACTATACAGATTAATTGGCACCACTGTACCAGGACCATGTACTGATACAGGGACAGGAGCATTGGCTGGTGGTGGAGTGGCAGATGTAGCAGAAGAAGTCTAAGGTCCTACTGGAGTGACAGATGCAGCGGGTGGTAGCAGAAGTGCTGACGAAGCAGAAGACGTGGAAGGTGTTTCAGTAGCTGAAGAAGTGGTCACAGTCAATATTTCTGCTTCGGCCTCTTCAATCTCCTTCTGAGGCCTTTTTTTGGCATGCACAACCTGGTGGAATGCATTGACTACAGGTGTTTTCTCATTCCCATGGTACCAAGTGAGTACTGTTTCACATTCCTAGGGGAAATTACTTTGCTGCATAGGTTACAGGTTACTAGTTTGGCTTTCAGCTTTTCCATCAAGGTGGCAATGAGAAAAAAATACCACACAATTTAATCCTTTAGTTTCTTCCTCTGTTACACCTCTTCTTCCTCCTGCTGCAACTGCACCTTTTCTTCCTCCTGCTGCAACTACATTGGATGAGCTTCGTCAGCCATTGCAGATAGTGGAAAGTTGCTAGGTGGCTTCTGAAGAAAAGATATTCAATCTTCCAATCAGCACAACGTTCTCCTTGGAAGAAGTAAAATTGAATGGCGATAAGTGGTATGCACATCACGTTTCCTACAATTGGCAGAGTTCTAAGCCAATAAAATGCTGTTTTACAAAAGCGAAAGTACTGTGGTAGTATCTCAATGCTATCGCGTTACCCATATAATTCACAAACACAGCCTACAGCTACCATACTAACACAAATGCCATTAAAATACAAAACTAGCCATCAAACATGGATCCATATTTTGAATAAATATTATTGTTATGGTGTAAATATTAGTTTAAAATTTTCCGGAGGTACTGTGGTACTATCGAGGAACCATGACTTAAAGCACAACGATCATACAGACGAAGCTGATGTTCATAATGAACTTTGACCGACCTTGAAAGTACCATAGTACCAAAAAACAATTAAAAGCATAATAAACTAGAATAAATGATTAGACATACATTTAAAAAAAATAAAAAAATATAGAAGGTCAATGAAAAAAACAAAGGTTAAGGATAAGGTCTAGTTAGTTAAACATAATCATTTATTTGTATACAAAACCAACTTTAACTACACAAATCTTAGAAATGATAAAACTATAGTTATAACTGAAAGTTATAATTTGTGCACCACCCAAAATTTAATATAACGCGTGCACCTCAGTACACAGTGTTGTGAACTCACTAGGCAGACTAAATTAACTATGACTCGCCCTCTGTCATGCACAGAGTACTCATAAATGATGCCATTTGAGATATCATGAATGTTGTTATGAATGGAATGATTTAACATGCTATCAGTGATGTAAAATGAACGGGTATAAGCTGCTAAATTCTACATTACTCCACACTATATCACTCGACTATATGACATTACACTCTAAGCTAATCCACTGTACACCACTTCACTGTACGCCACTCCACTCTATGCCACTAGACTGTACACTATTATACTCTACGCGACTCTGTTGTATGACACTCCAGTGTACTCCAATATACTATGTGCCCTTCCACTCTATGCTACTCCACAGTACGCTATTCCAATGTATGCAACTCCACTATACAACATTACACTATTCCACTCTATGCCACTCCACTATATGTCACTTCAGTATACGCCATTGCACTGTACGCTATTCCTCTCGCTGCCACTTCACTTTACACCACTCCACTATACACCACTCCACTGTATGACAATCCAATGTATGCTATTACACTTAACCAGGAGAAAATATCGTTCCTAGGCAATAGATAAACAAGATCACACATAATATAATTAACAATAAAAGGACAATGAGGACAGTGAGTGACTTAAATGAAGTAAAAACTGTGATTATTTATTTAATAAATATTCATATATATGAAGCAAAAATAGCAAGAACAAAATGAAAATGAATCAATTTGTAAATGACATATACAATAACATAGTATAACATAATACATTCATTTAAATAAAAATCATTTTTGATAAAATGCAAAATGCAATAAAAAATCGATGTGGCGACAATTAGTGCTTCGACGCGCGTTTCTGCGCACGTAGCGCCTTCGTCAGGAAAAGCCACAAATAACCTAAAATCAATAAAGAAATCACTGAACCATCATTGTCATAATTACATCTATATTCGTAATAATTATACAGTATTTGTGTGCCTTCATTTTAACTACAATGAATTTAGATAAAAACCAAAGTACCATTATTGGTGTGTCAAACAAGTGACCAGAGAAGAAGAAGGATACAAAGTGGAAAAAATAAGCTGGGAATGGATAGAAATGAAAATAAACAGAATAGAGTGATACCATTCCAAAACCTAATGTGCAATAGAAAAGAAAACAGTAACTTACTTATGAACTGAGAGTACTTGATATGGACAAACGAGGCTTAGTCACTCGTTGTTTGGTTATGCGATGAATAAACCTCTGCAATAACCTATTTAAATCAAAATTGTCAGAGCTTTCTAAATATATACATATTAATTCACAATGTGCGATAAATTTCACATTTTATATAAAATCCTAATTTAGGCTATTTTATGAGAAGATATTCGTCGAAATCTCAATTTTATGAAATATCTGAGACAAAAATAAGGATGTTAAAGATAAAACTCTCCAAATTAATGATGATAAAGATGTAAGCAAACTAGGCAGACCGAATTAATCAAGATCTTGTTGTATAGTCTTTAATACGATCTAATAATTGTGAAGGTGATAGTAGAAAAGCTTACCACAAATGGTTTGATCTATTATGTACCAGACGAGTTTTTTGTATATATAAAAAACATGGATAACGAATCTTCATACGAGAAGGAACTCGCTGCCGGAAAAAGTATATATGTGAGAAATATAATATACACGAGCCTCCCGAAATTTAAGCAGTAATCTGTGTCTGGATAATAATAATAAGGATATAACGCTTACCAATCAATTAAAAGCGCTTAAAATAATCGGTGACCTGAGATATCAGCTCACAGGAGGATTATCTATAAAATTAGAATGCTGTCATTTTAATATTAAAAAACTGTGCGGACCTTGCTGTACATCAATATGGGCAGTGGTTACGTCCTAAGAAAAACATAGAAATTATAGATTAGACCTAAACTAACGGGCCTCACATATGATGTTAATTTTAGATTGTTCCGTGATAAAAGAAAAAGAGAGATGAACATACTTGTAATCACGGACTCCGTGTGTTTGCCAGTTCTAAATTGAAAATACAAAAGGGCAAATAAGCCTCATGATGCAAACAATCATGTTTTTAAACTAAAGATAAGATTAACCAGGTCTGTAGGAGCAAACCAAGGGCAACTTACTTATAATTAGATGCTGCCGCGCAGAGATTCGTCTAGCGTCATAACGAGCGGAATTCGCTTCAATTCTGAGAGACGCTCATGTAACACGACGTTTATATACGAATGCGAAAATTCCTATTCCGGACACATGATACCGGACTATCGAATGAGGGAAGCGGATGTAAGGCTTCCTGCGGACTATCGAATGAGGGAAACGGATGTAAGGCTTCCTGTGGCCGGCACGTGATGCGAACGAACAAATGGGAAGTGCCAATCTCCGTCCAGACAGCCGGAAATGTATTCCATAGTAGCGTGGACAGAGAGAAGCAACTGGAGCGCTAACTTCTATCTTTGTCGAGGTCTAAGGGACCATGACTAAAGATACATTAAATATCAGACAATGTTACTGCAAATGAATCTAAAATATATTTATAAACGGAAATACGTGAAAATGTTAATCATAATTATACAATGGCATTTTCCCATGGTATATCACTGTTTAATCCACATTTAAAAGTATTAAGAGAAAAGATCCAAAAGACCTCTCTTTTTTTGCGGATTGCTAGTCCACCTTTCTCATCGGCTAACCTGATTTTTTCTAAAATGCGCCAGCGCATTTCATCAGGTTTGTGGTGGAAATCGATATAGTGTTTGACTAGGGGTGCCATAAGCTTTTTTGTTTTGATGGCTGAACGATGTTCTGTTAATCTGGTTTGTATTGCTCTGGA
Organism: Calotriton arnoldi; assembly: GCA_963921515.1. Lineage (NCBI taxonomy): Eukaryota > Metazoa > Chordata > Amphibia > Caudata > Salamandridae > Calotriton > Calotriton arnoldi. Next base: position 50,657 of record CAWUFW010022595.1, read on the forward strand.
GGTTTTCCCAACATAGCCCAAATGACAGGGACACAAAATTAAGTATATTACATTTTGTGTTTTACAATTCCACAGCTGTTGGGCTTGTATAACAAACCCATTAAAATTGAAAGTTTCACCTGTCATCACAGTGGAGCAAGATTTACAGGTAGAACATTTTATAGTACCTTTAATTGGCGCTGCACCATAGATAGTTTTCTGAATGAAACTCGGAGTGGATTTCATTGATTCAAATCGTGAATGAATAATCTTATCTTTGATGTTTTTATTGCGGCGGTGCGCAAACAAAGGTTTAGCAATCTTATTCTTCTGTTCCGGGTCACTATTTAAAATATGCCAGTTGGAATTTATAATTTGTTTTAATTTGTTATTCAGTGTAGAATGTTTGGTAACACAAACCAGTTGAGAATTTTTACGTTATTAGTAGTTCTTAGAAGCTGATCTCTGTCATAGAATCTTGCACGTTTGAATGATTCCCTCACCAGCCGGTGGGGATAGCCTCTTTCTAAAAATTTGGCCTTCATTACAGTGGCCTGGGCATCATAATCTGCTATATTCGTGCAGTTACGTCGTACTCTCAAAAATTGTGAGAATGGTATACTTTGTTTTTGAGCGCGCGGATGGTAACTTTTATAATGCAACAAGGTGTTTCTTGCTGTAGGTTTTACTGAATAAGTCAACCTCTAATTTACCTGAATGATGTTTAATCAGAATATCCAAAAATTCAACCTGCTGTACACTGGTATGTGCCACAAATTTAAGATTAGTGTCTGCCAGATTTAACCACTGTAGAAACTCCAAAAGACTATCTTCCCCATTGGTCCAGATAAAAATATGTCATCTATATATCTGGACCAATGGGAAACTGATTCAAAAAAGGAGCAGCCTCATTAAAAATATGTTTTGCTTCGAACAACGCCATGTATATATTAGCTATTGAAGGTGCTACGGAAGCACCCATGCTTACACTTAACTCCATTCTACAGCACTACACTCTATGCCAATCCACTCTACCTTCCTACACTCTTCGCTATTCCACTGTATGATACTCCACTCTACGCCACTCTACTCTCCGATATTCCACTATATGCTCCTCCAGTCTACGTCACTACACTCTACACCAGTAACACTGAACGTTACTTGACTCTACACCACTCCACTCTACTCTACTCCAATGTATGTCATTCCAATATATGCCACTCCACTCTACATTATGCCACTGTACGCCACTCCACTCTACACCACTCCACAGTACGCTATCATACTGTAAGCCTCTACATTTTAACCCACTACACTCTATCCCATTCCACTCTGCAACACTCCACCCTATGGTATTGCACTCCACAGCACTCCACTCTATGCCACTACACTGTACGCCACTCTACTCTATTCCAATACAGTACGCTATTCCACTGTACGCAACAACCCTGTACCTCACTCCACTCTACGCTACTCTAATCTATGCTACTCCACTGTACCTCATTCCAGTGTATGCTATTCCACGGTATGCCACTCCAGTATATGCCACTCCACTGTTCACCACTCCACTCTATGTTATTCTAATGTACTCCAATACACTGTACCTCACTCCACTCTACGCCAGTCCACTCTACAGCACTCCACTGTATGCCACTCCAGTCTGTGCCACTCCACTGTATGCCACTCTACTTTCTGCTATTCCACTGTATGCCACTCCACTCTAACATACTCCATTCTACGCCACTGCACTGTTTACCACTCCATTGTATGCTGCTGAAATGTACTCTATTCCAGTCTACACCACTCCAATGTACGCTACTACACTCTATGCCAATACACTCTACACTATTCCACTGTATGCAACTCCAATGTACAACACTCCACTCTATGCTATTCCACTGTATGCCACTCCACTCTACGCTACTTTAATATATGCTATTCCATTGTACACAACTCCACTGTACGCAACTCCACTCTAAAGCACTCTACTCTATCCCATTCCACTCTACACCACTCCATTCTATGCTATTTCTCTCTACTCCACTCCACTCTATGCCACTCCAGTCTATGATAATCAACTGTACACTATTTCACTGTACAACACTCCATTCTACACCACTCTACTATATCCTATTCCACTATATGCCACTCTACTCTAGGTCACTACACTGTATACCAGTAACATTCAACATTATTGCACTTTGCACCACTCCACTGTATGCTGCTCCACTGTATGCCATTACATCTATGCCACTCCCCTATACGCTATTCAACTGCATGCCACTGAACTCTACACCACTCCACAGTACACTATTACACTGTACGCTACTACTGTCTACCCCACTACATTCTACTCCACTTCACTCTACAAAACTCCACTCTATGGCTCTACACTGTATGCCACTCCCCTCTACAAAATTCCACTGTATGCCACTGCACTGTACCTCACTCCACTCTATGATACTCTACTCTGCGCTACTCCACTCTACACCATTCCACTCTTTGATATTCCACTCTAGGCCACTCCAGTCTACCCCATTCCAGTGTACACTATTCCAATGTATGCCATTCCAGTTTACACGTCTCAACTCTATGCTGTACCACTGTATGCCACTACACTGTACCTCCCTCCACCCTATGCCAGTCCACTCTAGAATACTCCACTGTATGGCACTCCACTCTATGCCACTCAACTCTATGCCATTTCACTGTACGCCACTCCACTCTAACATACTCCACTGTACGTCACTGCACTGTACACCACTACACTGTATGTCAACCCACTCTACACTATTCCACTGTATACAGCTCCATTGTACGGCACTCCACTCTATGCAATTCCACTCTATGCCTCTCCATTGTATCCACTCCACTCTAATGTACCATATTACACTCCGCCACTCCACTGTATACCACTCCATTCAATGCTACTCCACTCTACAACACTCCAATCTATACTATACACTCTAATCCACTCCACCGTACGCTGCTCCACTGTACCACACTCCACTGTACAGCACTCCACTCTACAACACTCCAATCTACACCACCCAACTGTATGCAATTCCATTGTATGCCACTCCACTGCACCACATTCCACTTCACTCCATTCTACTCCACTCTACGACACTATACTCTACGACAGTACACTTTATGACACTCCCCTCCACTCTTCTATACCACATTCCATTATATGACACTGCACTCGACATAAGTAAACTCTATGATTTCAATTTTTTAAAGTAAAATAAAGAAAAATGAAATTTAATGAAAAACCAAAGGTTAAACATTTGCTATAGTTAGGAAAACGTTATTTATTATTTCTATACAAACCAAACTTAGAATATATAAACATTAGAAATTCTTAAGTTATAGTTATACCGTAAATTTATGATTTATGCACCACCTTGAAATTAATATGACTTTATTTTTTCTTTAGCTACAAACAGAAGTTAAAGTACAGAAAAATGTAAATTTCTAAAAGTATACTTATAACTTTAATTTATAATTTATGCAACACCTTCAAATTATAACTTGCGCACCTCCATACACAGTGTATTCAGCTCGGTAGTCACACTACATTAACTATAACTTGCCACTCTAATGTGCAGTGTGTTCTCACAAAAGATTTGATTTGCAATGTCAGAGCTGTTCTTGTAAATCCTATTATTTTACATGGTATAAGTAAGATAACATAAAACAGTATAAGTAGTGCATTGAGAAGGAGCAAATTATAGTTAATGTAGTGTGACTACCAAGTTGTGTATACCAATCTTGTGTAGCTAGAAGGATGAAAAGAAAGTACCGGCCATATTGGAGTGCTCACTTTAGTTAAGACAATCCAGAGGTTTTTTTGGGCTTGGCAATTTTTATTGGCAGTTTAAATATCAGTTTTGTAAAATTATAAGGCCCACGATTAAGTTACAAAGAATATTATTTTAGTTCATCGATTTTGCCACACCCTAATATAGAATGCACTTTGATTGTGGAGGCAGAAAATTTCCATCATACAATGGAAAGTGTTTTGTCCCACAGAGGTCCAAAGACTGGTGAGGTTCACCCAGCACATTATTTTCCCAGATATTTTCACCAGTGCAGCTAAATTATACCATCACTGACAACATACATATGGCCATAAAACAGTCTTTTAAGAATTGAGAATTAGTTCTTAGGAGCCAAACATACTATAGAAATATGTACAGACCACAGACATCTACAGTTTTTGAAGTCAACTAGAGCACTCACTCCAGGCATTTATGGACCGAGTCGTAAGAATGGCAAGGCAGATGCCTTATCAAAACAACATCAGTTAGGGAATGAAAATCAAAAATCCACCATTGATTTTGACTTCAAAGGGGCTGTGTGATCATTTAGTTGTAGCTGTATTGATTAATGTAGGTTCATTTTTGGTTTGGCATCAGATCCCGATAAGACAATGGACTATGAGCTGGATTCATGATTCCAGTGTGCATGGGCATCTTGGAATTGCTATTACTTTGGCTATTTTGGCAGCAGTAAGAAGATATTGCGCCTTGATAATAAAACCTATATAGAAACATGTAAAATGTTTGACAAGACAATAATTGACACAGTAAATTGGTGGGATTTTTTTTAACCTTTTCCTGTTCTACCTAGACCTTGGCATACAATTTTGGTGGTTTTTAAAATAGCATTGTCCAAGAGGCAAAGCTGTACAGTGATTATAGTGATTGTGGACCATTTGACTAAGATGGGGGGGCGTCATTTTAAATCTTTACTTTGGCAATTTACATGTAAAGAATTAGCTAGGTATTTTCATATGTTGTTCAATTACATGGCGTTCCACATGCATTAATTACTAACAGATGATCCCAGTTAATTTTGAAGTTGTGGCCTGCCTGTCCTAAAGATTTAGGTATGAAGGTTTGTCTGTCCACCAGTTATCATTCTCAAATGAAAGAACAGGCTGAAAGATTAGACACAGAGCATTCATCTTTTATGATGTAACCCTTCTGTTGTATGTGTGGTCATCATCCTTGCATATTTACTCTGTGCAAGAAGATTAGACTGAGTTAATTGAGATCCACACAGCACAGAGACTGCCCTTATTGTGGCGTCAGACATTATCAACCTCCAGGTTGATCAGGGTGGGACGGCTATCTTGGTAATGCTCGATTTGTCTGCCAGCATTTGGTACCGTCTCACCCATGAGGATTTGTCCAACGTCTGCAGCAAGCTAGTGTCAGTGAGTCAACCCTGAAGCTTCTCCACTCCTTTCTATCTAATACAGTACATATTGTCAGCTGTGGTGGCTTCAAGGCAAAGGAGTTCAGCCTTCCCTATGGGGTGCCTCAGGCTCGTCTTTAAGCCAAACCCTCTTTAACCTGTTAGTGGCCCCTCTGGTCAAATTGGTGCATTCGTTTGGATTTCAATTGCTATTGAATGCTGACAACACACAAATTATTGTGTCTATTTCCAACAACCTGACACCTGTGGTGGAGAAGTTTAACCAGTGTATGTCGAGCATTAGTAGTTGGTTGATAGACAACTCCTTAAAACTTAATGCAGATAAGACTAAGGTATTACTGTTTGGTACCCAACATTGCATCTGGTCCAATATTTGGTGGCTGGCTGCTTGCGGACCCCTCCCCATTCCAGTCAAGTCAGCAAAAAATCTTGGTGTCATCTTTGACAATACACTGAATTTTGACACTCAGGTCAGTCACACTACTAGCACTTGCTCCCTTATTATAAGGACTCTGAAAAAGATTTTCCCTTTTATTCCCTTGCAAATGTGCCAATCTGTCATTATTGCTCTTGTCACCTCGAGTTTGAATTATTGCAATGCATTGTATCTTAACTTCAAAAGCTCTTCCCTGAATAAACTACATGTTGCACAGAATGTGGCTGCCTGACTCATGCTTAACATCACCAAATGCCTCTTGGTCAGAGATGGGACCCGCTCTCTTCACTGGCTCCCAGTAAGAAAATGGATCACCTTCAAGGCTCAATCAATCAATCAATCAATCACGGCATTTATAGAGCGCGCTACTCACCCAGGAGGGTCTCAAGGCGCTGGGGGAGGGGGTAAGTTACTGCTCGAACAGCCAGGTCTTGAGCTGCTTCCTGAAGGAGAGATGGTCCTGGGTTCGCCGAAGGTGAGTGGGGAGGAGTTCCAGGTCTTGGCTGCCAGGTAGGAGAAGGATCTTCCTCCGGCGGTGGTTCTGCGGATGCGTGGTACGGTGGCGAGGCGTGGCTGGTTGATCGTAGCTGGCGTGTGGGCGTGTAGAAGGTCATGCGGTCGTTGAGGTACTTTGGGCCCAGGTCGTGGAGGGCCTTGTGTCCGTGGGTGAGGAGTCTGAATGTGATTCTCTTGCTGACGGGGAGCCAGTGCAGGTCTTTCAGGTGTCCGGTGATGTGGCTGTGTCGGGGGATGTCCAGGATGAGTCGTGCGGAGGCGTTCTGGATGCGCTGGAGTCTTTTTGAAGTTTGGCTGTGGTTCCGGCGTAGAGGGTGTTCCCATAGTCCAGTCGGCTGGTGACGAGTGCCTGGGTGACGGTCTTCCTGGTTTCAGTGGGGATCCATCTGAAGATCTTGCGGAGCATGCGCAGGGTGTTGAAGCATGAAGATGAGACGGCGTTGACTTGTCTGGTCATCGACAGGGAGGAGTCCAGGATGAAGCCCAGGTTGCGTGCGTGGTCTGTTGGCTTGGGCGCGGTGCCCAGGGCCGGGGGCCACCAGGAGTCGTCCCAGGCGGAGGGTGATGAGCCCAGGATGAGGACTTCCGTCTTGTCTGAGTTCAGTTTAAGGCGGCTGTTCCTCATCCAGTCGGCGACGTCTCTCATCCCGTCGTGTAGGTTGGCTCTGGCGGTGGTGGGGTCGTTGGTGAGGGAGAGGATCAGCTGGGTGTCGTCGGCGTAGGAGATGATGTTGAGGTTGTGTTGGCGTGCGATGGCTGCGAGGGGGCTCATGTAGACGTTGAAGAGGGTTGGGCTGAGTGAAGATCCTTGTGGAACGCCGCAGATGACTTCGGTGGCTTCGGATCTGAACGGGGGAGGCGGACTCTCTGGGTTCTTCCGGCGAGGAACGAGATGATCCATTCCAGTGCTTTCTCTCGGATTCCGATGTTGCTGAGGCGCTTCACTAGGGTGCGGTGGCAGACGGTGTCGAACGCCGTGGAGAGGTCCAAGAGGATGAGGGCAGCTGTTTCCCCGTTGTCGGTTAGGGTTCTGATGTCGTCGGTGGCTGCGATAAGGGCGGTCTCGGTGCTGTGGTTGGCCCGAAACCCGGACTGCGAGGGGTCGAGGATCCATTCGTCTCGAGGAAGGCGGCAAGCTGTCTGTTGACGGTCTTCTCGATGACTTTGGCCGGAAACGGAAGGAGCGAGATGGGACGGTAGTTCTTGAGGTCGGTGGGGTCCGCCGTTGGTTTCTTCAGGAGGGCGGTAAGCTCGGCGTGCTTCCAGCTCTCCGGGAAGGTGGCGGTGTGGAAGGAGGAGTTGATGATGTCCCGGAGATGGGGTGCGATGGTGGCGTCGGCTTTGTTGAAGACGTGGTGTGGGCAGGGGTCGGTTGGTGATCCAGAGTGGATGGAGTTCATCGTGCGGGTGGTGTCTTCGGTGCTGATCGGGGTCCAGTTGCAGAGGGTGGTGGTGGCGGGCGTTGGTTCGGCGGTAGGGTGCGTGGTTTGTGCGTCGAAGCTGTTATGTATGTCGGTGATCTTGCGGTGGAAGAACGCGGAGAGTGAGTTGCAGAGGTCTTGCGAGGGGTGATGTCGTTGTTTCCGGCGCTGGGGTTGGAGAACTCTTTGACGATGCTGAAAAGTTCCTTGCTGTCATGGGCGTTGTTGTCCAGTCGTTCTTTGAGTGCCGACTTCTTGGTGGCACGGATCAGCTGGTGGTGTTTGCGGGTGGCGTGCTTGAGGGCGGTCCTGTTGTCTGTGGTCTGGTCGAGTCGCCAGGTTTTCTCGAGAGTGCGGCAGTTCTTCTTGGATTCCTTGAGTTCGTTGGTGAACCAAGGGGTTTTCTTGCTTCCGGGTCTGCTGGGAGGGTTTTTAGTGGTGCGAGGTCGTCGGCGCAGGCGGTCAGCCACTTGGCGAGGTTGCTGGCTGCTTCGTTTGGGTCCGTTGTGTTGGTGGGTGTGTTCTGGCTGAGGGAGGCGGTGAGCTGCTCGGCGGTGATCTTGCTCCAGCTCCGGCGGGGAGCCTGTTGCGGGTGGTGGTGGGTCGCAGTCTTTCTGAAGCTGAAGTGGACGCAGCTGTGGTCGGTCCAGTGGAGTCCGGTGGCGTGGCTGAAGGAGATGTGCTTGCTGGACGAGAAGACGGGGTCAAGCGTGTGGCCGGCGTAGTGGGTGGGCGTGTTCACCAGTTGCTTGAGTCCGAGGTTGGCGAGGTTGTCCAGCAGGGCGGTGGTGTTTCTGTCGTTGTTGTTCTCCAGGTGGAAGTTGAGGTCCCCTAGGAGGATGTAGTCGGCGGAGGGCATGGCGTGCGGGCTGATGAAGTCTGCGATGTCTTCGCTGAATAGTGTGCGTGGTCCCGGGGTCTGTAGATGAGGGTGCCTCGGAGGGTGGTCTTGGGGTCAGTGTGTATCTGGAAGTGTAGGTGTTCGGCGGCGGTGAAGGTCTCGTCGGAGTTAGTCGAGATGCGGATGGTGTTCTTGTGTACGATGGCGATGCCTCCTCCCGTCTGGTTGACGCGGTCCCTCCGGGTGATCTTGTATCCGTCCGGGATGGCTATGGCGATGTCGGGCGCTGAGGAGGCGTTCATCCAGGTTTCGGTGAGGAAGGCGATGTCCGGTGCTGTTGCGTCGAGCAGGTCCCAGAGTTCCACGGCGTGCCTGTGGACGGAGCGGGTGTTCAGCAGGATGCATTTCAGGTGGTTGCTGCTGGTGCTCGACTTGGCGGAGGTGGTGCACGTCCGGGGGCAGGTGAATCGGCAGGTTTGGCAGGTGAAGGGTCCGTGGGTGCGTCTCGGTGAGGCTCGGTAGCAGGCAGGGTTCCGGCCGGCATTGAGTGCGGTGAGTGTGGCGGCGTCGTAGGTCCGTCGAGTGGTGTTGCATCGGTGGGATCCAGGGGTTCTGGCGCTGGGCGTGGTCCAGTCGCGGACGGGCGCAGACGGGCTTGCCTTAGGCGCGCCTTCGGCGCGCCAGCGCGCGACCGCACAGCGGCCGCCATTTATGGGGAGGTGGGAGGGAGGAGCAGCTGGGAGGCGGGAGGCAGGGGCAGCGAATGGGCAGTCAGGGGGCGGGGCCGCAGGGACGCAGCGGCGGGAATGGCGAGAGGCAGCGGGGGCACAGAAAGGAAATGGGGGGAAAGGCAGACAAAATCACGGGCACAACGACAATGGGGCAGCGAGGGGCACAGAAGGAAAAAGGGGAGAAAGGCAGACAAAAACACGGGCACAACGACAATGGGGCAGCGAGGGGCACAGAAGGAAAAAGGGGAGAAAGGCAGACAAAATCACGGGCACAACGACAATGGGGCAGCGAGGGGCACAGAAGGAAAAAGGGGAGAAAAGCAGACAAAATCACGGGCACAACGACAATGGGGCAGCGAGGGGCACAGAAGGAAAAAGGGGAGAAAGGCAGACAAAATCACGGGCACAACGACAATGGGGCAGCGAGGGGCACAGAAGGAAAAAGGGGAGAAAGGCAGACAAAATCACGGGCACAACGACAATGGGGCAGCGAGGGCACAGAAGGAAAAAGGGGAGAAAGGCAGACAAAATCACGGGCACAACGACAATGGGGCAGCGAGGGGCACAGAAAGGAAAATGGGGAGACAAGCAGACAAAATCACGGGCACAATGACAATGGGGCAGCGAGGGGCACAGAAAGGAAAATGGGGAGACAAGCAGAAAATACGGGCACCGGGGCCACAAGCGGAGGGCGATCTTACCTGCAGAAGCAGCGGGCAGACAACACAGGCGGAGCTGTGTGGTGGGGAGCGACCTACCTGGCAAGGTCAAGGGTCGCTCTCCTCACGCGCAGCGGCCGCCATTTAGGGGGAGGGGGGAGGGAGGAGCAGCTGGGAGGCGGGAGGCAGGGGCAACGAATGGGCAGTCAGGGGGGCGGGGCCGCAGGGGACGCAGCGGCAGGAATGGCGAGAGGCAGCGGGGGCACAGAAAGGAAATGGGGGAAAGGCAGACAAAATCACGGGCACAACGACAATGGGGCAGCGAGGGGCACAGAAGGAAAAAGGGGAGAAAGGCAGACAAAATCACGGGCACAACGACAATGGGGCAGCGAGGGGCACAGAAGGAAAAAGGGGAGAAAGGCAGACAAAATCACGGGCACAACGACAATGGGGCAGCGAGGGGCACAGAAGGAAAAAGGGGAGAAAGGCAGACAAAATCACGGGCACAACGACAATGGGGCAGCGAGGGGCACAGAAGGAAAAAGGGAGAAAAGCAGACAAAATCACGGGCACAACGACAATGGGGCAGCGAGGGGCACAGAAGGAAAAAGGGGAGAAAGGCAGACAAAATCACGGGCACAACGACAATGGGGCAGCGAGGGGCACAGAAGGAAAAAGGGGAGAAAGGCAGACAAAATCACGGGCACAACGACAATGGGGCAGCGAGGGGCACATAAGGAAAAAGGGGAGAAAAGCAGACAAAATCACGGGCACAACGACAATGGGGCAGCGAGGGGCACAGAAGGAAAAAGGGAGAAAGGCAGACAAAATCACGGGCACAACGACAATGGGGCAGCGAGGGGCACAGAAGGAAAAAGGGGAGAAAGGCAGACAAAATCACGGGCACAACGACAATGGGGCAGCGAGGGGCACAGAAGGAAAAAGGGGAGAAAGGCAGACAAAATCACGGGCACAACGACAATGGGGCAGCGAGGGGCACAGAAGGAAAAAGGGGAGAAAAGCAGACAAAATCACGGGCACAACGACAATGGGGCAGCGAGGGCACAGAAGGAAAAAGGGGAGAAAGGCAGACAAAATCACGGGCACAACGACAATGGGGCAGCGAGGGGCACAGAAGGAAAAAGGGGAGAAAAGCAGACAAAATCACGGGCACAACGACAATGGGGCAGCGAGGGGCACAGAAGGAAAAAGGGGAGAAAGGCAGACAAAATCACGGGCACAACGACAATGGGGCAGCGAGGGGCACAGAAGGAAAAAGGGGAGAAAGGCAGACAAAATCACGGGCACAACGACAATGGGGCAGCGAGGGGCACAGAAGGAAAAAGGGGAGAAAGGCAGACAAAATCACGGGCACAACGACAATGGGGCAGCGAGGGGCACAGAAAGGAAAATGGGGAGACAAGCAGACAAAATCACGGGCACAATGACAATGGGGCAGCGAGGGGCACAGAAAGGAAAATGGGGAGACAAGCAGAAAATACGGGCACCGGGGCCACAAGCGGAGGGCGATCTTACCTGCAGAAGCAGCGGGCAGACAACACAGGCGGAGCTGTGTGGTGGGGGAGCGACCTACCTGGCAAGGTCAAGGGTCGCTCTCCTCACCGCGTAGCGGCCGCCATTTATGGGGAGGTGGGAGGGAGGAGCAGCTGGGAGGCGGGAGGCAGGGGCAGCGAATGGGCAGTCAGGGGGGCGGGACCGCAGGGGACGCAGCGGCGGGAATGGCGAGAGGCAGCGGGGGCACAGAAAGGAAATGGGGGAAAGGCAGACAAAATCACGGGCACAACGACAATGGGGCAGCGAGGGGCACAGAAGGAAAAAGGGGAGAAAGGCAGACAAAATCACGGGCACAACGACAATGGGGCAGCGAGGGGCACAGAAGGAAAAAGGGGAGAAAGGCAGACAAAATCACGGGCACAACGACAATGGGGCAGCGAGGGGCACAGAAGGAAAAAGGGGAGAAAGGCAGACAAAATCACGGGCACAACGACAATGGGGCAGCGAGGGGCACAGAAGGAAAAAGGGGAGAAAGGCAGACAAAATCACGGGCACAACGACAATGGGGCAGCGAGGGGCACAGAAGGAAAAAGGGGAGAAAAGCAGACAAAATCACGGGCACAACGACAATGGGGCAGCGAGGGGCACAGAAGGAAAAAGGGGAGAAAGGCAGACAAAATCACGGGCACAACGACAATGGGGCAGCGAGGGGCACAGAAGGAAAAAGGGGAGAAAGGCAGACAAAATCACGGGCACAACGACAATGGGGCAGCGAGGGGCACATAAGGAAAAAGGGGAGAAAAGCAGACAAAATCACGGGCACAACGACAATGGGGCAGCGAGGGGCACAGAAGGAAAAAGGGGAGAAAGGCAGACAAAATCACGGGCACAACGACAATGGGGCAGCGAGGGGCACAGAAGGAAAAAGGGGAGAAAGGCAGACAAAATCACGGGCACAACGACAATGGGGCAGCGAGGGGCACAGAAAGGAAAATGGGGAGACAAGCAGAAAATACGGGCACCGGGGCCACAAGCGGAGGGCGATCTTACCTGCAGAAGCAGCGGGCAGACAACACAGGCGGAGCTGTGTGGTGGGGGAGCGACCTACCTGGCAAGGTGAAGGCTCTGTGTATGGTCTTTTTAGATTTGCATCAGAAAGGCCCTAGCCAATTGAACATGCTTTTTCAGTGGTACACTCCCAGCAGATGTTCTCGTGGCAAGAAGGTGATGATTCCCAGATTCCGGAAAGTCAGCCGGGGATGGCTGGGGAGGGCACTCCATTTTGGTTGCCGCGGCCAAACTGTGGAACACCTTGCCTACTCACATCTCCGAAGTAGACTTTTTCCCAGTTTTTAAAAAGCATCTGAAAACTTGTCTCTTTTCATCATAAATTCTTGCATTTACAGCCATGTCGCCCCTGACTAGGACTGTCTCGTTCCAGCGTATTAACACCTGTGTGTTTAGTGCGCTCCACAAATTTGTTTCATTTCATTAATTTCATTTCATTTCCTCCAGAAGTTTGAAGAAAGAAACTCTGAAAAATGCTAATGGCACCTTTAGGTTTTATGTTGATCAGAAGAGAAGTCCTGCATCTCAGCATGTTGGGGTTGAAAAAAGTGTGGTTGCTTGTACAGAATTTACATTTGAAAAGATCCTCTAAGTTACAGACTAAATGCATGAGGCCATTTATAATGGAGCAAAGTGTGAATCTGTTTTGTCAGGGATTTCGCCTCATTTTGTATCCTACTTTAACTATAAGATATGGTTTCAAGGTAGTGGGCCTCTTTCAAACAGGCTGCTCAGCATTTGCTTTTTTATTTGCAAATTAGGCAGGAAGATGGGTGGAGCTTGATGTTTCCTGGGACCTATTAAGAGCCATACTGAACCTCTACCGCTACAACCCTCCCATGCTTAGAAACTTACCTACACACGTCTATCCAGGGAATAAAGACTAACTTCAATCTTCAATTTACAACCCTGTCTGCATTGCACACCTCAAACTAGCAACTTCAGGCTCACGCAGAGCCAATGTACTTCTGCAAAAACAACCAGTTTGAGAATAATGCATATTGTGACCCTGTCAGCCTCAATCAGCCACAATAGTACCCTTTTCCCTTGTACACAGGATTCACAATTATATTCTGCAATTCCACCTCCAAACACTATTCTCTGTTTACATCAGCTTACTTATGTTTGCAACCTTAATCCTCATACACTTTGGCAGTAACTCATTAATTGACAGTGTTAAATCCCCTTATTTTGGAATGTTTACCCCCATACAAGGCCAGCCTGAGTCTACCACACACTGTTGGCAACCTTTATAATGTGCCATACTTACCTTCAGCCCACTGTTAGATTCAGCCTTAACACTCAGTTCATCCTTAACCAAAAGTGCACACTGATATTTAATATTTTAGGTCTCTCTCTATTTGTATGACCTGCATACAAATGTCCAAATAAAATTCATAGAAATCACACAGATCTTTTTTCATAACCAAATGAATATTTGATTCAATAGTAAGGTCACAGCTGTATGTAAAACATTAACAAGTTTGTACTTCACAGGCTCCCTGCTGCTATTTGCCCTAGCGATGGAGCCGCTAGCAATCCGGCTCCGAAAAGAGGGTAAACAGTGGGGAATCCCACTAGCGGAAACCATACATAGTGTGTCACTGTATGTGGACGATCTGCTCCTCTATGTCCAACACATTACCTCAGACCTCACCCCGACTCTGACGGACTTCGAGACCGTAGCGGGCCATAAAAGTTAACTGGGCCAAATCCACAATATATACCCTTTATCAGCCGATCTCCCTCCCCAATAGGTGCGCGCTGGAGGAATCGACCTAATGTGGAATGCTCAAGCAAGGCGATACCTAGGTGTGCGCTTGTATCACATCCCACAAGACATTTACGAGGGTAACTACCGAAAAGCACTAACAGGCATTCGTTCCTCGGTCAATTTCTGGAAAACCCTCCCATTAGCCCCCATCGGGAAAATAGCAGTGGCCAAAATGATCCTCGTCCCGCGACTGCTATATTAGTTTGCAAATCTCCCAGTATTTCCTCCCCGCCCCTTCTTCCAGGAACTAGACAATCTCCTCAGCACATTAATATGGGGGGGAGGGTCACAGATAGGTAGCCCTGGCCAAACTACAACTACCAATGGACCAAGGTGGATTAGGGGCCCCCTCATTTGAAGCATACTTCCTAGTAGCTCAATTACAATGGATGTCACAGTGGACTGCGGGACGCGCACTGGGAGAGACCCACACAAGCAGAGGGTCGATCTCCGCCCCAGTGACTCGACGCAGGCTGCTCCCAGGGGCCAAACTTTCGCCGAATTGTCCACTACAAATGACGGTGGCACACACATGTATGAAGCACATACATCGGATAACGGGCGTAACATCTCTTTATTCCTCCCTACTGCCGTTAGTGGGCCTTCCCAGAGGCCGTAACCATTACACAGCACAAACCTGACATACATGGACAGAACATTCGCTCACGGAAACAAGCTCACTGTTTGCGAACAGTCACTTGCTTTCATATGCAGAGCTAATAGCCGACACTGATCTACCAAGAGGGCAGTTTCTCACACACGGACAGCTGATGGCAGATTGCCGCCGCACCTGGTGCATGACTGACACCAAGCCACCTACACACCCTGTTCTTCATGCTATCCTACAGATGGGCCCCGGGCATCATATAGTGACCTGGCTATATAAGGCAATCCGAGAGCTTGGTGCGGTTACACTTGCCTCCCTTCGGGAAAAATAGGAGACGGAATTTCAGAGATCACTCCATGATAGGTAGTGGGAACAAGCATTGGAATTCCCCCAAAAAGTATTCCGTAATCACCGATTCAAAAATATACAATTCTTCCTTTTACATCGGGCATATGTTGGAGGGTGATTTTAGGGTGGTCTTTTACCACCTTAATTTGAGCAGGGGTGTGCTATCTAAAATAATAAGACACACATGTGAGATGCAGGAACTGAGTCAGAGTGGCACTATTTATTCAAAAGAACAATTTAAACAATAAATGTCAAAAGCACATCATTAATCAGAATTGACTCTAAGCAATCTGGCATGTAACAAGTGTCAGAGACACATCTTAGATGAAGAGCCAAAACATGCAATCTTAGTAAGTTTAGAATCACGCAATGCAAGGAAGAGAGAGAGAGAGAGAGAGTGAGAGAAAATGAATTTCAAAATAGAATGAGCATTACAACCTCAATAGGAAATGCTAAATAAAATAGTTAACCGGGAGCACCCACACACGTCGTGACCCAGGAGTTCACTTGTGCGAGGTGATCAACGAATGGACTGGGGACAGCTCTTTTATATTATTTTAATGAGGAACTGCTGACCACAAATCCTGATTATGTCAGATGTTTGACCGTAAATCATAACAAAAATTTGAACATTTATCGAAAACAATTTGCGTCACTTCTCGGAAACCTTTAAGAAAGCAGAAGATTACAAAAGGTTAGAGGTCACTTGTAATTTCTAAAGCTGTGGAAAGTCCCAGTTGGCCCAGTTGGCCCCCACTCCTACTCTTGGCCAATTTTGTTCTTCTAAATGACAGACGCATCCTGTTATTGCTACATCTTGATGGTCAGAAAGATGTACACAAAGAGGTCATAGGAGAGATACATCTGAGTATACAGGAGGGCATGGGGCCTACTGCCTCTGTAGACGCTCAAGGCAGTGTGGACAATTTTAACACAACCCTGTCTATGGGCTGTCAGGGACCATTGAGACTCTTATGCTTCAGATGTGGACAGAATGGGCTAACACCAGAAACCTTTCAACTATACTACCCAAACACGCAATTCTTATGCCCAAGATGCAAGAACCTAACGCGACCTTTCTCCATATGTTCTGGAGTTGTTCAACACTACTATCCTACTGGAGTGCGATACACGCCACACTGCACGAGGTGACGGTGCTCACAGACACTGCAACATGGGAAGCCAGCGCGTTAGGCATATGTAAGCGTCGTAAACACCACAAAGTAGAAACACGATTTGCATCCCTAGCCCTCTTGCTAGCCAAACGCAGCATTGCTATGCACTGGAGGATCCCGGCGGGACCTCCACTAGCTGCTTGGAGAGGAGCATTTACTAAATGGGGAGCATCAGAGGAAGACGCGCTAAGACATGAGGAAATCCGTGGAATTCAGACGCATCACTTCTCCATGCAATGGGCGACACTGCTCCACACCTTCAAAAATACTATGCCACACGCAATATCCTCACAGATAACGCCAACCTCCCCTCAAGCCCTTCAGGAGGAATCTCACTTAAGCAGCAAATGGGATAACTATCTCGTCACGCCTAACACACAGGGGACAGACACGGGACAAATATAAGCACTAGAGTTTACACCCGGTTAGAGCATACTCTCTTGAGACCTGATTCAAAAGTGACTAGAAACGAAAACTCACAACAATACCCATCTACGTTAAGCAACATACATTTCTGCTTACACAGTGTACCCCAGTTGATTTCACCCTCAGTTCTAGTTATGTTCCCATCGCAGCACAATGCCATACATCTAGTAAAACCAATGACAGGTGACAAATATCACCATGATGTACACAATGAAGCTATATTCTTTATTATAACCTAAACCAAGAACAATGTATAAGATTAATGTGGCAGACTATAACAATGCCTACAGCAGAAATGATGATGTACTAAAATGCATGTACAAACTCTTATGTAAGATTTAATTGCTAACGATGTTGTCTATTACATTTGTGCAATGAAAATCAAATCAAAAGAATTTAAAAAAAAAGGTTTGTACTTTACAGGCTTTGTCAGGGATAGACTGTCAGATGCAGAGCAATGTATAAAAAAAAGGATGTAACTCTTCAATTATGGATGATTATTATGTTGCAGAAGCTGCTGAATTAGTCAATTAATCTGAATATGAATAGTGCTGCATACAGAACCAATGGCTTACTGTGAGTTTTATAGACTTTGTAATAATTATAGGTTAAAAGAGAAAGTGCCCCAATTTGTTTTGGAAAAATGCTGCTGTTGTTTTACTCTATACACTGGGACACTGCTAATCAAGCCCCCAGTACATGTACTTCAACCCTTAAAATACAGCAAATTGGCTAACTCCTACTTGCCATATTTAACATTCTGGAGAATTTCGTCTTCCAATTCAGAGACTAAGCCAGATGGTGGTATCTGTGACCGGAACAAAACCGTCTGGTATATATATGACCCATGCTCCAAACCATGGATCGTTAAATGTGGACTGCAGCACTTATTGGGTCATCCACTGGTGCGACAAAGGAAGACATGGCTTCAGGCCTACCATTGTAGACTGGCTGCTGAAGTTTAGACCTGCAATCTAACCTGTCAAATAATTCCTTTGACAGGGGAAAACCCTTCCTTTTAAATATTAATAAGTCACCTCTGTGTAGGCCATGAGGCCCACAAGGTAGGCTAAATAGTATTTAAAAGTGGAACATGTAGTAATTTAATATTGTCAGGTCCCTACACTGACAAGCTCCAAAAGCTATTTTCCCTGCAGAAGGCTTTAGCTATTCTGTAAAGAAAACTAGAGATTAATATTTTAATTTTTGTATCTCAGCTTTGGGACAAGCTAGAGAAATGGTTCGACCTTTATTTTTTAAATGTATTAAAAACTAAATTTGTGATAAATATTTAGGAAAAGTAACTTTTATAAACATTTAGAAAGATACCTTATCCCTGCCTGAAGCTCATAGAGGCCAATTTCCATTCGCCTGGCAGCAGCTGCTCCACCAGTGCTTGACCTAATGAGGTGTTAAAATTGATCCCAGGGCAGGCTGACTCTGGGGTGTGCGATACCTATCAGCACATAAAGGCCAAGGGGGAGATTCAAGGAACTTGGAATGGAACTGGGGAGAGGCCTGCCCAAATATTGTTTAGTTGAAGGAGCAACCAGGGACAGGAAGCTCTTTGATCCCAGGCCACACTGTAGTCAGGCTGCCACAATCCCATCAGGAGGGGTAATTAGTTTCAGAACCAGCTTGGTGTGGCTTAGGAGTGGGGAATTTCTTATTTTCATAGACATATCACTGGGTGGGCTTCTGCTCTCCTACCCTGGCAGAAGGTGGTCTTGACATTTTGCATTCCCCATGGAATAGTGGACTCTGGTCTAGTGTGCAGTAAAGCAAACAGGATGTGCTGCAAAAGTTGGTAGAGTTGTCACAGAAAACCTTTTCCACAAAGGTTTGGGAGTGTCCAGGAGTTGCCACCACCCAGTGGCTATTCGTACAAAAGTGGGCCTCACCACCAGCCCCACAAAATATGTTCTAGACCTACGGCAGAACAGAAGGACTAAACCTGCCTAAGACCTGGGAGGTGAACTGAAGGGTTGGGCCTGCTCCCCTCATACCCAGGACAAATAAGTGGACATCAAATGTCAGTTAGCTGGTTTCCGTGGCTATAGGGACATCACAAGCTTCAAGAGGCCTTTTTCTGCAATGACCAATTGACCAGTTACAACTGGATGTGGAGTGATCCCTGCTGGTGGCCTCAGCTGGAGAAGTCCTGACCACTAAGTGCTGTCTCTGAGGTCCTAAGACCCCTGGCTGTGTCCAGGAGGGACTTCCAAGACATCCTGAGCATATGAAGAACCAAATGGCAAAGTTGTCTGATTTCAATGCAACTCCGTCGGTGACAGCTTCAGGAGTGCCCAACTGGAGGATTTTGAACTCCATAAAGAGACTAAGGGCACAATTTATATGTTGGCAGTGTGTGTACTTCATAGCAATGGTGACGGAGTATGCACACCACCAACATAATGGCCTGCCCGCCCGATTTAGTTGCGGGCAGACCAAAGGTTTGGCTATGGCAGACAAATCTCTCTGACGGCCCGACAGAGTAAGGGCTGTCGGGGAAATGGCTACATGTCCGCCACCCAATCAGGATGGATGAACATGCAGCCATTTATATACTGTCTGTCACCGCCAGGCAAACCATGAGTGTGAGGGCCAATAAAAAGCAAATAATGCTTCCCCTGTCATTGGAGATGACTCCCATGGTGAGGGGAGCATTACTTTTTCATTTTCCAAAAGAAAATCCTACTTGGGGATTTTCTTTTAGAAAATAAAAAAAGAAAACAATTTGGTGCAGGGTTGCGTCATGATGATGCAGCCCTGCACCAAACAGTGATTTGCATTGATAGGAACCGGCGTGACAGCGGTTCTTGCCAATGCATTATAAATGACCACCCGTTTGGCAGTCATTTATAAATTTGACGGGCAATCCCTCCATCCAGATGACAGAGTAATTGACTCCATCCCAATGGCGGAACAGAGGGCTATCCATCAATATATAAATCTGGCCCTATTCTGAGTATAGAAATCTTGACTGGGCGAAGGAGTGAACATTGTCTGCCTGATGCTAGGTCTTTGTGGGCCATGAAATTTGAATTTCTCCCATTCAGAATTTTTCCCACCAAAACCAATGTCTTTGTCGCCCCTCGTCCAATGACTGCCCAACTTCCAGAGGACGTACTTTGCCAGATACAGCCTACAACCTTGCACAGCTGGAGAATTTCGGCTTCCATTTCAGTGACAAAGCCAAATGGTGAAATCTTTCACCGGAACAAACCCGTCTGGTATAGCCGATCCATGTTCCATAGCAGTTGGCCTGAAAACGCTCCAATGCCCTGGTCAACTGTGAAGAATGACTATAAAATAGCCCTTCAATTTTTCATGGTACTTTTTTTCCCTAAATTTTAACAAATGTATCCCTAGTTCCCTTTATTGTATTTATGTCGTTTTGGTGTCATTTTGTTTATTACATTTTAGTCTTATTTGTATACATTGGAGTGGGATTGGAGTAGAATTTTTAATATGTTAACTTTGTGACTTTTTAACTATTTTGGTACTTCTAAATGCTTTATGCATTTTCATTATGTTAAGTCTGTCAGCTCTGTGCCTTTACTACCAGGGGTTGAGTTCAGGTTTAAATTATATAGATACCTTTGGCTAGACCTAACAGGTTAGTGACTTTATTACTTGTGGTGGACTGCCATCTATCACAAGTTATAACTGATTTTCCCATATGTAATCCATTAGTTTATCACTGTGTCATTTTATTCGCATCGCATTTTAATTATTGCACTCTGTAAATTAAAGTAATAGCACAAATATATGACAGAAACTTCTAAACCTTAATGGATAATCCATTGTTTCCCACAGTGCTGAGGTAAATAAGTTTCCCTGCAACCAGACATCATCAATCATTATTGTGATATCATCAATTTCCTTATCAATCTTGCTGAAAGCTTTCAACATCAACAGATTCAGCGCCGATGATCGTAGTCGGCTAACAAATTCTTTCATTCATTTGCTCAAACTCATAGAATTTCTTAATAGCCAATAGACAACGTGTGTTTCACACACACATATGCACATTTTCAAGGATATACAAATGAAACAAAAAGAAGGTATTACAGGAAAGCCAAATTGAAGATGGAGGACAACCTTTATTAATGAACAGTCATTCTCTACTCACAAATCAGATAATGGGGGGCGCTAGAGGCCACAAGAGCAAGATGGCCACACTTGCATGAGGCTCTTGCCACCCGGGAACAATAAGCATTATTATCCTGTCCCAAATGCCCGAATTTGGAAGCCAAAAGGCACAGCGGGGGAGCGAGTGACCTGCTGTGAGGTTGGAGACGCACACCTGCCTCAAAAAAGCGACGAGAAGTGACCAGGCGCAAACGCGGGTCTGAAGATGGACGAGGAGCGTCTAAGATGGCGGCTACTCAGGGATAAAGATAGTGCTGAAGGGAGCTCGCCTGACGGAGGGAGGGAAGGAAGCTCACGAGACGAACAGCTGAATGGTCGCATTATCGTCAGCAAAATTGCCGCTAGCCTTAGACGATACAAGGAGAAGCGATGGTGGACGGGGATCAGAATTTATGCCTGCGTGGGGGGACGGCACTGTGCCAGCGGCGGTGCGTGTCCCCGGGGCGGACGCCTGGGGCCTAGAAGCCGGAAAAGAGCACTGAAAAACAGTGAGTGCCACTGCTGCCCCCGCGAATGCCCAGGAGGCGCCCCGGATGCTCCCTTGCGATCCCTGCGCCCCTAAGGACTAGAGCAAAGAGAAGGGGAAAGCAGGAGAAAGCAGAACGAGACATAAATGCAGGGAGGGGGCCGCGAGGGGCGAGAAGGGCCTCATCCCTCGCAGGGGGTGCCGCACCGGTTGCTGACAGCCTGCATGACGCGAACTACCAAAGCGGGCCACACTACATACCACTGCGCTCAGGGAGCGTATGGGGATGTTGTCGAACGGCAAAGCCCTTCAGGATGTGTGAAGAGATACCTACTGGTGGGGAGCACTTGGCAATGCGGTAAGGAGCGAAGAAGCTGGGCTAGCATTCATCCTGTGGCGTGCCTGAAGCACAACATCACTGCCTCCTGCATTTAAGAACGGCACTGGGCCTAGCGAAGGGCCCCCCTCCTCACTTATCTACCCATGACCTAACAAAGAACAGCTAGCCAAGACCAGTGAATACATACCAATAAGAGGCACCCACCCATAGGGGAGGGTTGCAACGAGACTGAAGGATGGGAAAGAGCGACAGCAAGCAAAACAGATTGCAATTTGAGGCCCGAAAATCTACTCACGTGCAAAATAGTGAACCGGAGGACAATATGGCGGAAAACCTACCTGCAGAGAGCCAAACTTCAGAGAACAACCTAAAAGAGCTACTCCTCACTATGAAAAATAGTCTCACCTCTATAGAGTCCAAAATGGACGATATGAGCTCTCGGATGGACACAATCACTCTTAAACTGGAGCAGCACGATGGACGCATAAAGGAAACAGAACACCGTATCTCTGAATTAGAAGATGCGGATGCAGGAAGGAAAGAGCAGTTGTTAAACATGGACCGTTTGCTGAAGGTAATAGTGGCAAAAAATGAAGATTTAGAGTCACGGTCGCGCCGTAATAACATCAGGATCCTAGGCGTAGCAGAATCCACTAACACTGGGAAGATGGAACACTATGTTGAACTACTCCTTACAACTGTATTTGGAAAAAGTGCCTTCTCAGCGATGCTCATAGTGGAAAGAGTGTTCCAGTTGCTTGCTGGCCGACCCCCGCCCGGAGCTCCTCCGAGGCCAATCATCGACAGGTTGCTAAATTATCGCGACCGCGATACGGCCTTACGACTGGCAAGGGAGTAACAACAGATCTCCTTTGAAGGCTCAGCTATCGATATACCCAGATTTCACCACGGCGGTACAGGAGGCCCGCAAGAAATTTTTGCCGGTTAAAAAGAAACTACAGCAGGCGAGCATTACATATGCTATGCTCTATCCGGTGCGCCTCCGAATAATGCACATGGGGAAGCAGCACTCCTTCACGAATCCCAGCAGGCTGTGGATTTCCTGAAAACCATCAACAGACAATTTCCCCAGACAAAAGCGCCTGGGGGATGTTCCCGCTCACCCATGTCGATGTCGGAGCAGGATTAACTGAGGAAGGTGAAACTAGGGCAGAGCCAAGCAGCCGAGGACCACAAATAAAAACTGGATACGGCGTTTAGGACTGAATATGATACCGCTGACCAAACTGCAGTTTGCAGCGGAACAATGCACAAAACGGTGATCCAGCGGCGTGCCTGCAGAGATTGAGCATGCATAAGTACAGTATCGGACACAGGGGACAATAGAGCAAGTTCCGGGCACCCTCGAACCTTTGAGGTGGACCCGATGTGCCCTCCTGCCATACCCCGGAAGGACATCCCTAAATGAATCTGGTTTCTTTTTGTTCGTGTGTATTATTCTCTCCTGACCCCCTCCCTTCTCCCTTCTTTCTTTTCCCTTTGTTATTTCATTGTTCACAGTATTGTGTGATGGGCTATAACACTACAATTTCTAAACTTTCCACTGCACAGTACCTGGCCCCGCCTGCGCTGCGCATAGAGACCCTCGCTCCACCTGTTCCCCTTTGTAGGCTTCTGAGACGCCGAAATGGGTGGCGACTCACCAGCGAGGCAAGAACATTGCCCGAAGCTTAATTGTTCAATTTTATGGCATAGTTAATGATGGTTGTGGCACTGTAGTTGAGGTTTTTTGAGGGGATGGGAAGGGTGGGAATGTGTACTACGGCAGGTTTGGGCAGCAGTTGTGGGAGAGGGGAGGGGAAGGGAAAACGGTTTTGATAGTTGCGACAGTCATGATAATAGTCATTGGAGCACAGAAAATATACAGTTGGGAAGAGCATAAGAGGAACCCCCACATTAATTATTCCAAGGCGCACAGTAATGACGGAACAGCCCAACCCACCTAGATATAACTTTATAACATGGAATGTACGGGGCTTGGGTAACCTGCGCAAGTGACAACATATTCTAGCTTACCTAGACAGGCACAATATCCACTGCGCTATGCTCCAAGAGACACACCTGAACCCCTCTGCCCCGACCACGTTTGCATCTTTATGGGCAGCACACCGGAGCTTTGCCACCTACTCCACGTATGCCTGTGGAATGGCAATCCTGATAAAGAAGGGCATCCCGTACGTTGCCTTGGGGTCCATGCAAGACCCACAGGGTCGCTACTGCCTCATGTGGGGCAAACTAGCATCACAATCCATAACCATGGCATGTTGCTACGGGCCCAATAGCGACGATCCCGGCTTCTTTAGAACACTATGGGGAAAATAATCGACATAGGATCCACTCATGTTTTATGGGGGGCGACCTTAATATAGCGCTAGACCCCATGATGGACAGATCACACCCCCAGGCCCACCACTACTCCACTGCCCAATGCCAGATGCGAGGTATAACCAAAGAGCACGCACTGATAGATGCCTGGTGCATCCTACATCCGGTCACGGATAGACTACTGGCTGATCTCTAAAGGAGTGAGGCCCTGGCTGACACAAGTGAACCACCTAGCTCGCACGTATTCTGACCACTCTCCAGTGGTAATGAAGTTGACCCCCCATGCACGACAGTGCCATATCAGTCCTGGCGATTGCCCCCTCAGGCCCTTGTGGACTCCCCGTTTAGACTAGAACTGCAGCAGGAAATCATAGACTTTTTCCAGCGAAACATGGGTACGGTTCCCTTGCTAGCCGCGGTATGAGAGGCCTTTAAAGTCACTATCCAAGGGGTGTGTATAGCAAAGGGAGGGGGGATACTGCGAGACATCCACACCACACTCCGAAAATTAGAAACTGACATCCGACAGATGGAGGCCCAACTGGAGAATGCTGCTAGTGAGGATTTGCGGGGGAAAATCAGGGACACATTGTCAGACTATCAAAACACTGCAGAGAGAGAATGCTTGTTTCGAGGGAAATACCATCAGGTCCAAAGATATGAAGAAGGGGAGAGACCAGGGAAGGCCCTTGTGGAATTAATCCGAAAACCGAGATTTTCCAATACAATACTAGAGATAACTGAACCAGATGGGAGGGTGTGTAGGGTCACGCCAGACATAATGAAAGCTTTTCATACACTTTATACTGCCTTGTACACCACACACAGAACACAACTCACAACATTCGAACCATACTTTGAAGATACAGCACTGGCTTAGCTAGGGGATGCTCAAAGAGAATTTCTCTCTGCCGAGATTGAAGAGGAGGAGACCCGAGTAGCGATAATGCAGCTGCGCTCTGGCCGAGCTCCAGGCCCAGATGGCCTCACTGTAGAATTTTACCAGACATATAGTGAAAGCTTAGTCCTAATACTGAAGAAACTATATGAGGAGGCCCGAGAGCTGGGTGTCCTCCCGAGGACGCTACGAGAAGCGCTCATTATCTCTATACCAAAGCCCGGGAAGCCGGAAGATAAATGTGACTCATACAGGCCCTTATCGCTGATAAATTGCGATGCAAAAATACTAGCAAAATTGCTTGTGAACCAGCTGAGCTTGCTCATGAACATTTTATTTTTGCCTGACCAGTCGGGGTTTGTCCCCGGACGAGCGACGTCTCACAACCTCCGTACCCTTTTCGCCCTTATGCAAGATATAGACCCTGGCTTGGAGGCGGTGGCAGTTTTTTTTATTGCCACTAAGGCATTCGATTCCCTCGAGTGGGATTATCTCGTAAGCGTACTCCGCCGAATGGGCTTCCCGCCCCCCTTTTTATCCTGGGTCCAGCTGCTCTATTATCAACCGCAGGCCAAAGTATTGATTAATGGAATGTGCTCCTCCCATTTCCAAATCACGAGGGGAACAAGGCAGGGATGCCCGTTGTCCCCTTTGCTTTTTGCGCTGGCCGTAGGGCCACTAGCGGCCAAGCTCCGGCAGCATCATAGGGAATATGCGCTGCAGTATCCCACCAGGCATATTCTAGTGTCTCTCTATGCTGACGACATTACGTTATATTTGCGGGACCCCAATATCAGACTCAATCCGCTTCTCAGGGAATTTATACATTTCGGACTGCCCTCTGGAATAAACATCAATTGGGAAAAATCCCAAATCTTCCCCCTCACCCAGGCAGTCCAACGATTTACTCCTGATTACCCACTAAATTGGCACAAGACAGATGTCAAATATTTGGGGATCACGATCACAAGGGATAAGACGAAGCTGATGCGCAATAATTATGGACCAACGCTGGAGACCCTGACAGAATCCATCACGAGATGGATCTCTATGTCCCTCTCAATAGCGGGACGAATTTCTTTGATCAAAATGACAATCCTTCGGAAACTACTTTACCTCTTCATTAATATTCCCTATGCACCCAGCAAGCATTTTTTCAAAGCTCTCAGAACCCAATTTAGTCGATTAACGTGGGGGGAGGGGAAACAACCCATATTGAAATGGGAAATCCTGACCCAGTCTTTTGCGAGGGGGGGTTCGAGGCACCCGATATGGAACTGTACATTCAGTGCGCCCAAGCACACTTTGCAGCGTATTGGGTACGACCGCCACCGTATATGCCACACTTAGTGGTGGAGCAGGGGTACATGTCTCCCGCCCTGACCACAGCATTTCTGGGCTCCTCCAAGAAATCCAGGAATAAAGACCCGACAACAGTCGACTGCACAAATATAGCCTGGCAGAATATTGCCAAACAACTACAAACACCCATGCTATACTCCGCGATGCTGGGAACGCAGCATCATCCAGACCTCCCAGTTACACATGAGGCGAGCTGCCGACAAATGCTCCAGAAAGCTGGGAAGTTGACATGGGGAGACCTATACAACAGCGGAACCTTCTGTAGCCATGAAGCATTTTTCCGAGATCGTCAGCCAACCCCAATGGACTTGTTCCTGTATGTCCGGTTACGTCAGGACGTCAAAACTGCCACCCCTGGTCCCATTACACGCTCTGCTACAAAGTTCTGCACCCACACACGTGGTCTCCATGCTTTACCGCACCACCCAGACAAACAGCCCTGACCAGAGACTGGGCTTGCCAGCTCATTGGGCTGAGCATTTGGGGACCCCCCTTAGTGATGAGCAATGGACATATTGATGTCAGCAAACTGGGAAAATATCAGCTAGTAGTAGATTGCGTATTATACATTTTTAATACTTGCATCGATTATATTACACCCCGGTTCGGCTTCACCGATTCCAGCTCCGAGATAATGATCGCTGTGATAGATGCAGTAACACAGGAGCAGGATTCTTACACCTGGCATGCATGAGAATGCGAGCCTATTCAGGGATACTGGCAAAAAGTTTTGGAGGCCCTGGGACAGATGATCGGCTCCCCAATCCCAGACACTCACTGACGGTACTGTTGGGATACACAGCAGAGATAGAACCCTCAGTCAGAAAATGTGTCGCTGGGATTATTACTAGCCAAACGTAGAACAGCCTGTAGATGGGGGAGGGGAAGAGCACCTAAGTTTAAGGAATGGATGCGTGACCTCATATTCTGCCAAGAACAACTACTCGCATATGCAGAGTTAATGCCGACTACCTCCCGGCCACACGATATATGGGATCTGCTGCAGAACTATTTGGCAGAACACCAAGCCGAACTGGACGTCCCTGACCAGGGCACATAGGGGGAGTCTCTACATGCGGGGATAGCCGGGTGAGAGGGGCGGAAGGGGCGTAGGTCATCGGGAAAGAGAACCCCTAGATCACAAACACCGCAAAGAACGACACGCAAGAGAACAAGGGAAGATTGGGGGAAGTAAAATGTTGGAGATTGAATTCTGTTTGTAATAATGTGGACCCTTTTTATTTCTTTTATTTATCATTTTTGCAATAACTTTATCATACAGTAGCAGAATGGCAATATATTAACAAACAAGTTATTTGGGGAATGTTTGGAGATACAGGTGGAATCCAGCGAGCAAATGCTGCATAGTTAGTTGAACATGTTTATGCGAATTTCATAAAAGGTGTTCATGCATATAATATCGTAATGAACAGAGGCTTTCATGACAGAGGTACATACCAACATTAGAGGCCAACACATCTTGCCCCATATCAATATCAATCCTCGTCATTGGCCATGCTATCAACTTCAGCTGTGCCCACTGCCGCCCTGCTTCTAAGGTATGTTTGATATGGCTCCCAGATATCTCGCAGTCTACAGGTTAATGGCCTTGAAGCGTTGTAATTGTCGGATTGTGTGTTACAGTATGATAAGTCTGCGAGCCATTCATCTAATGTGGGTAGTGGCCCCTTCATCCATCGCATGGCTATTCTACGTTTTGCAAGCAGTACTCCAAGTGCAAACAGTTTTCGAGGTCCCTTGGGAGTATCTTTGTCATAGCCCAAAAGGGCAATAAAGGGGGTAATATGGACGGGTGTTTCTATTATGTCCTGCAACACCGCAGTCCAATACGCACAAGTTCCAGGGCACTCCCAAGCCAAATGTGTAAAATTAGCTCCTCCGCTCCCACATCTAACACAGTTATCGTCTTCCTTAAGGCCAAACTTATGTAGTCGCATTGGAGTATGATAAACTCTATGGAGGAATTTGAAATGCAACAATCGGTGTCTGCCATTTTGTGAGACGGATTTTGTGACTGAACAGCAGTATAGACACTGTTCCTCTGTTATTTAATAATGTGGACCCTTATTTGCTTGTTGAGCCATAAAGGCAGACGGACTGAGAAATGACCTACTGTATGCGATCTTCATATTATACGACTGTACTATGCATCAGAAAGTAATAAGATGTTATCTGTGCTTATTTGTTTTCTGAGTTTTGTGCAGAACTATAAAACCTAATAAAGAGATTTAAAAAAAAAAAAAAATTAGATAAAGTTTTATATAATTGTTGCAATAATGGGGTAGGTAAGTGTCCTGATATAGAAGAAAATAATTAAAGCTCATAATACTAAAGAGCGTGAAATAATAATAGTTCATAATACCAAAGAGCGTGGTTCTGTTCAGTATTTAAATTGAGAAGACCCTTATTTGCAATTAAAATCAAAGTAATTAAAAAAATGCACCCTGTCGGTTATTCATATGTAGTCAGCCTTTACAAATATTACAACTGACGTCATCACAATCACACATATATGGTTCAATTTGCACAGATTCTCTTAAATTGAGGGTTTACTGGAAATTTGAAATAATTATCTGCTAAAGCTAATATTCAGGTTGCTTCTATCGGTGTAAACATAAGGAAATATGCTCTTTTTGTTGTTAATTAATCACTCTGAATGCATTTATTTTATATTGCTATCTTTCCTCACACTTAGGGCCCCATTACGCTGCGGTTCAGACAAGCGTCCGACTGGCATCTTGTCGGCAACGGGAACGCCCGACAAGGAGTCGGCGGTCCCGCTTTCCATATTAGGATGTGACCGCCTTCACGGCGGTCGGAAAGTGCATCTTTTCTATTGCAGCTTGTGCTGCGGGCTACAGCAAAAGCCGCAATAGGAAAGATGCACTTTTTAAACATCCATGCACCATGTAAGTGCCTGCCACACAATGTTTGAGGGGGTACCACAGGGACACCGCAGGCCTCATAGCGGAGGCCGCGGGCGGACGACAGTCCTGCTAGGGTCCTCCACAGTCCATTTCTGGCAGCCTTTCTATGGCGGTCGGACCACCTTAGAAAGGCTGTGGGAAACATGTATCATACTCCCCACGGTGGTGCCTGAGCAGGCACCGACCCCATTTTGGGGATTAAGAACCACTCTCTGCCCCAACGGGCTCCTTGAGCCTATCAGAGGTGGAGCGGATTCCCCCTGCAGGCATTGGTTGGACTACCCATATCATAATATGGCGGTCGGACCGATGCCTCAGATGTTGGGTGGAACACCACCGACGAGCTGTTGGATGGCCTTCTGCCCGACATCATAATGGGGCCCTTAGTAATTTGTAATTTGTGTGTAACTTGGAGTTGTGTAGATATTTTAATGGAGCCAGATGTACTAAAGTTTTATGATTCGAAAACCAGTTGCAACGTGGCTTGCAAATGCAAAAACATGGGGGTGCAATGTACTAAAGGGAATTACATTTCTTTTTAAAAAATTGCATAGTGACTTGAATGAAAAACCATTCGCAAAATTGTGACTGAAATTGGAAATTGCATATTAATCTCTTTAATAGCGAATCGATATCACTATGTATTATACATGTGCCAACTGCAAATGTTCACAAAATAGGGTTTTTGTATTTGCAACCAAGTGAAAGAAACCCATGGTAATCAGGTTCAAACTATAAAAGGAGGAGGTTTTTGTATCCGTTGAAAATGTCTTTGTTCTGTGTTGTGGGGAGGGGGATGAGGCTGGTGGCATGCAGCAGAGGAGAAGTAGCCATCAGGAGAGGACACTTAGGACAGGAATACAATACTTGACCAAACAGAGGAGGGGGACTATGCCAAGTATATTGAACAAGTGATACAGGCCCTCACTGATGATCCTGATCCAGAACTATGTAGAAACAACTAACGTAGTGAGGCTATACCTACACATATGTAGGACCTATCTTCATTTCACCTTCTTGCCTCAAGCAGATTTTAGGGTGTTGTAGCTACAGCTCGAAGAAAGTCACAGAGTGCGATTCCTAGATATTGGTCATAATTTTCTGGATTCATTGTTGGTTAGGATTTATATCTATGTTGCATTTCTAAATGCATCACAGTAAATGAAATCTAAAAATTCAGATTTTCATAGGAAAGATCATTTCTCCCAAGTGATAAGATATGTAGATGGAACACATGGCTTGATTTTTCCTCCCTATGACATGGAATATTTGTACCAGAATAAAAAACAAATATCACTTCTTAAAAATGTTTTTTCTGTACTTGCCAAATTTTATTCTGCACTTGTGGCGAGATACCGTGGGCGTACCCATGATCCTTATGCGACACCACTGATGACTGTACAACCACCTGGCTAGAGCAGACTCCAGCAACAGTTATTTTTTATGCAACGCACACAAGAACTGACATGTAAAAACTTGATCCATGTATTTAAAGATCACTGTGACACCCAGTGAAAGGCCTTATAATATTGCACATCGGTGCACACGTTCAGTAATAGCACATACATTTAGGCTTCTATTGAACAGGTCCAGTATTCTGTAGAAAATTAGAGGTGCACTACAGTATTCTCCTGAAATGGCATGCAAGATTGTTGCCTGGTGTGCTATGGTACACAGCATTGCCACCAGAAAAGGCCTTTCCTTTTTTCCAGATGACAACAGTTCTTATAAAGATGATGTTACACCCCAACTCCAACCACAAGATGCAATAAGGGCTGCAGAAGGAAGGTTATGCAGTACCGAAATTACATGCAACCACTTCTAAGCTATGTTCATTATATATTGCATTTGTAAAAAATACACCTTCACAATATTTTCACATGTAACATAAAATGTTCTTCAAAAAAAGGAAAATGAAGAAAAAATGATCTTTTGGCATATGTTTAATTCACATAATGATGTGCAACTCCTAACACATTGATCAACAAAATAAAGTCTTTAGTTATTATCATTTTATTTTACTATTACTTTGTGTGTCCTTTGCTTCCCTACATCAAGCCCAAATGACTCCTCGCTGCAAACTCAAGCGCTTGTTTCTGGTCCAGTGAGGACCTGGCCTGGCAGTTCCGGCTGGACTGTTCCCATGGGGAGCAGGATCGAGACTGATTTGCATATGGCTGGGTCCAAACTGGGGCGACGTGGAGAGCAAAATAATGATGGATTAAACCCAAATCTGTGACTTGGGATGAGTGTTTGAAAAGTTTCAACACTCCGTCCATCAGTTTATTTTGTGATGTAACTCTAGCGCCTCACTTATGATCCAGCGGAAGCGTGTGTAATTATTTGTGTGAGCTCAGACATAAGCTACCTTGCACACCATAAACTCAATCCTCAGCAACACTATTCACAATAACATAGAGTTTGGGCCCATAGAAACTCTATACCAAAACACAACCATCAGGTCCTCCGATAGATCTTTGTAAGAGCTAATAGGGACTTAGATAATTAGAGACAGATAGCCACTCCTTAATTAGGACCTGGAATAAAGAAGTGCCAAGCAATAATAATACTTTCACAATATCAATAAAATCAACAATAAGGAAACAAACACATGGAATAGTCATCAAATACCTTTATCTAAACTTCAAGAAGAATGGTCAAAGCACAAAAATACATTAGAATCATTTAATAACAGTAATTCTTTGGTAGTACAGGTAATCACAATATATCACAGCTTAGAGCAAATACATCATCAAAATAACATCATGTGTGAGGGAAAGAGAGAGAGAGAGAGAAAGAACATTGAAAATTACAATATGCAATTTAGAATCATACAAACCAAAGATCGGTTGTAGATTTTCAGAATCAGGACATGACATGAGCCCAATAGAATGCTAGAGTACAGCGTACAATAGCCAGAGTCTTGACTTCACCAGCCGGTAAAGTGTGGAAGTTATCGGGAGAGTTCAGTTCAGGGAAAGTTTGAGTTTAAACTGACAGCATGTCAGATTCAGGATATGCAAGGAAAATAGCCACCGCGAGGAGAATAGCCATCACCTGGAAAATAGCCAGCAAGCAGCAACTCAACGTCCTTTTCCCACGGGGTAATTATACCTTCGTACGTCTGCACAAAGTAACTTTTTCGCAGTTTGCATGATTTCCATTGGTCACATTATTTGGTGCCACCGTGGTGTGATCGTTTTCTAACCCAAATCGTCCGGAACCCATATGTAATATCTTTGTTCAATGTTCAACATTTTCTAAGAACGTTCGATATCACTTCCTTTCGGAAATAGGAAATAGAGTTGAAACTTTTCATGTCCACTCAACACACTCTTCTCTAAGCTTGGAACAAGTTCGATACATTTTGTTTAGTTACAGAGAAAATGTCAATTATTCAAACTGTAGGAAAGAAACTTCAACGATAATATTCATAGCTACAATGCAATCAAGTCAGCATTTCTAGTGCTTCCGAAGGAAATACAAGAAACTAAATACTTTTCGAAATTCGAGGCCTACATGGAAAACTACTAAATCATAATTTTCTGATGAATAGACACTTTAATATTTCATTTGACTTTTAAGCATAGGCTGATTACGATTCAATAAAATATAAGCAAACACTTTCTTCTTAAATTTGTCAAAGAAACTATACGCAGAAATGATTTTACTTAAACGTTTTTCATAATCATATATGGCTAAACTACGATTGGCATTACTACTTTTCTTCATTATTATCACAGTACATTAGTAGGTTTCTCTCTCTATCATGAATGACTTTAATCTCAAACCACTTTGTAACACTTTTGCATACTTTTACGATGCAATTTTAAACACTTCTGCATGCTTTTACGATGCAGTTTTAACTTTCACGTATTCACGAAACACTTCTGTTAGTCAAGTGTCTTAAGTAGGTATTAGTATCACACTCAATAAGCAGGATTTAATCAAGTCTGATTATCTTAAATAATCACGCTCAATCACCTAGTATGGTCTGCAAGCACTGATGCACCGCTTATACTTGATGACTCCTCACTCTCCTGTCCAGGGGGAACACTTTCTCTTTTTTTTCTGTTTTTAGTCCCCATTATGCGGCAGTGAGCGATTTCCCAGCAGAAGACCACCACCCCTCTGCCGATACTCCTCAACCTGAGGACGACCTTGTCCAATATCAGTTGCTTGAAAGTGCTGGACCTGGAGCCTTCCACGTGTTGGTCCATAGGTCTTAAACATTAGAGAAATTACGAGTCATTAACAACCCTTCCCGCAATCCATTCCTTCCACCAATTTTCTAGAGGTAGCCACATCCACACCTTTCCCAATGTTAGACAGTTACAGTCAAACTTATCAACCCTCAACGCTGCTTGCACCCACTCAATTAGCCTCTGTGGGACAGAGGATTCCCATTTCATATATATTTTCTTTTCTTGCTAACAGAACTAATTCAAATAAAAGCAGCATTTGTTTCTCAAGAACCACCAGTGCCCGGCTTACCTTAATTTTTCTAACCACCATCTCAGATAGAGCTTTACCCACTTCTTGCGAGAAGAGCTGCATACCGAGACACTGCATAAACATGCGCAGATTGTGTGCAGTATCTGGCAGTTATTATCTGGCCCACACATTTGTTAAATCACTCCTGCAGTGCCATCTCTTCCTGTATGTTGATTGTGTGACGTTAGAGGACACTAGTGGCTTTGACCAGTCATTCTATCGACCTTTCATGTCCTTCTAGAGGTGAAAGCACGTGGTGTTGATGACATTTATGTGTTAAACTATCATGAGTGAGACCGATACACAGTGTTGTAAGGCCTCCATGTTGGAGTCCATGCTGCTTGTAACATTAGTGAGTCCATTGCAAATTTCAAAGCTCAGTGCATCCGGCTTACTTCCCAGGGCATCCATGGTTAGGAACTGGTTTTCTGGACTATTAACAGAGATTTCTCTAAAGAGTGAAACTGAGCTCTAGTAGAGATTCCATCACCTGCATTATCATGGGTATGTGCCCTCTTTCGAAAAATTGTTGTCTGACAATACATCAGCGACAAAACTATTGCCAAAAAAATGAAGAACACAAATATCGACTTTATATACTTTGTATGTAAAGTAAATAATATCACCAACAAAAATATAGAAGACCATGATATTGTCAAAAATGGGTAAGAATATTGAGTTTTCACTATTATACATGGTAGTGCCCTTAAAACAAATATTAACTTTAAAAATAATGTTACATTTAAATAATAAATAATTATGAAACAAAAATATAAAAAAATATAATTTACAAACAAAACAAAAACCATATACTTTAAAATAATTCCCAGAATATAATATAGATTATATTTTATAAAATATAATTTACATAATTAACAAAACATTATACATATTAATTGTAAAATTAACCACTAGATATTACAACGGGAAACAGCGTTTACAACGCATGCCATTACAACGTGGTCGTTACAACGACAGCGTTGTTAGTACGCAATACCATTACATCGCAAGTCATTACAACGACTTGCTGTGGGGGGCGCACTGGTATTGAATTTAAAATCCAACACCTTCCCTGCTGTTGCGCAAACTGGAATAGGAATAGTAAATAATACTATTCCTAAGTCCAGTGCGCCCCCTACAGCAAGTCGTTGTAATGACTTGCGATGTAATTGTTTTGCATACTAACAACGCGGTCGTTGTAACGACTGCGTTGTAATGGCATGCGATCTAATCGCATGCATTGTAAGCAGCTATATTCATTACAACAATTACAAAAATGTATACAATAACAACATAAAAAATTAATGAACAAAAAATGTATAAAAAACATAATTTACAGTAAACCAACTTTTAAAATTAATACAAAGAATATGAAAACAACATAATAGACTTTAAGAAAAGGTTGGAAGTATTTGGACAGATTTACCGTTCCCACTACAATCTGAGCAACAGTACGGAAAGGTGTTGGACTTTGGAATGGTCAACTTATCTGTTCCCACTCGAACGTAAGCAAAAGTAGGGAAAGTGCTGGACTTTGAGGGTTGGAGGGGGGATCCAATCTACTACTTGTACTCCAGTCTAAGAAAGAGTAGGGAAAATGTTGGACTTTGGAAGGATCAGATTTACCATTACCACTCCTTCTTTTTTTAAATAAATCTTTTAAATATAGACCAAAAAATTAAAAGATATTTAAAATAACAAATGTATTCATTAAATATATACCAAATTAGATAACATTTAAAAACACTTACTCATTTACTTTTACATATTTAAGTATAAG
Organism: Calotriton arnoldi; assembly: GCA_963921515.1. Classification (NCBI taxonomy): domain Eukaryota; kingdom Metazoa; phylum Chordata; class Amphibia; order Caudata; family Salamandridae; genus Calotriton; species Calotriton arnoldi. Next base: position 86,168 of record CAWUFW010022595.1, read on the forward strand.
TAGAAAAAGAAATGTTAATAAAAAATGAACGATACATCAAGCCCAAAAAAGTTACATTTTAAAAAATGTTCTACCATAATCTCCTGCAAATCCCACAACAATCCACTACTAAAGTTACTATTTCTAATTAATTAAAACAAAAGTCATTTAAAAACTTAGAAACTAAACTAAAATAAATTAAACACAAATACTATTATAATACTAATAACTTATATTAAAAAACAATATTAAATAGCTAAAAAGACAATGTTTGTATCTATTATATTATGTCCCATGAAATTTCTAACATTGCAATATTTTTTATACCCTTTTTGTGATCTGCTATATTTTTTATAAAATATTTGTCGTAATACATCGAAGAATCGTACTTTTATGCAGCCATGCTACATGCGTGGTTTACGGGTGGGTGATAAATTCCGCTCCACCAGTGGAGTTTGCGGAGTTTTGGCCACTCCACGTTATGCATGTAACACAGAGTTCTGGCTAAATTCTGCCACCCGCCACGTGGCAGAGTTTTTTCCTCATGCGCGTCTCGCCAACAGAAGGTTGGTGAGTGCAAGCAGATTTAGCATCCCCTAGAGAGATTTTCAGTCACTAGGTGGGCACCCGGTGAGATTTCCTCAATGCTGGTGGTTGCGACCGTTCGCGGTCAGAAAGTTGCCATATGAGTAGAAAATCTACTCGAGCATTAGCAAAATCATTTCAAGAAGCAGCTCCCTCTGGCGCACTGCATAGTGCTGATTGTGCAGATTTTTCAGCGCAGAACAAGCCCCCAGCGATAAAAATCAGCACGAGCAGCGCAATGTCACTAATTCACCCTGTTTGAGGAACTCCGCGGAATCTCGCAGAGTTTTCATGCAACTCAGCAGAAGTCCTTAGAGAGGCCCTGGGGACACTATCCCATGGTGCAGATACTGTTAGTTAGGGGAGGGACGTGCGGCCCCCCTGCTGAGCCTCAATGAGATCCTGTGGATCCTCTCCCCTGGGGCATTTATAGAATGTAGGGGAGGAAGCATGAGCCTCCCTTCCCGGGGCACTCACAGGCATAGGATGCAGGCCCTGCACCCAACTGTTCACCTTTCATGGCAATGGATATCTTAATTTACATTTTTTTTAAACATAGAAATTCACTGACAAAACCAAATGTTATCGTAACCCTATAGTTAGGAATTCTACTAATACGTTACTTTACATTAAAAAAAAAGTAGAAATTCCCAGAAAAAACACAAAGGCTAAAGGGACATAAAGTAAGGTTAAAATATCAGTGAAACCATACCATTTGAAAGTTTTGAAAAACCTGAAATTCACCAGTTATAGTTATCTCATGTAATTATAACTCGTGCCCTAAAGTAACTAAAGTTTGCACCCTCACCATGCACTGCTAATTATTTCCCATCTTACATCACTCATGACATGTTCTATGACATTATTGATAACATCACTGCAACATCTTAAATGACATCATTGATGAGAAAACTGCATGGCAGGGGCGCGAGTTAAAATCACATTAGGGCACGAGTTATAGTTACTTCAAATAAGTATAACTTCTAAATTTCAGTGGTTTTGTTTGTTTAAAACAGTATGTTTTAGCTAACATTTTCACCTAGCTATAATATTCCTTTAACCTTTGTTTTTTTCAGTGGAAATATATATATATATATATATATATATATATATATATATATATATATATATATATATATATATTATCTACTGGCGGTCGCCAGTAGATAGTTATAGTTACAACCTATTATCCATAGGAAATCCGCGACATTCTATTTGAAATAACTCTCTTGCCGGTTGACGTATCTTCGCAAAATGTTCAAACTTTGTGGCCCGCTCCGGTCCGCTCCTACCCTGAAAGTCTCGGGGGATTCGTCAAGCGGGGGCCGAGAAAAAGGGGGTCCCAAAACGCGTTTTCCCCATGCAATTTCCCATAGGAAACTTTAGACACGGCTACAGCCCGAACTGCTGAACGGAATTACACCAAATTTGGCAAAGAGGTAGTTCTTGGTTCAGAAAGAACCCTTTTTGTTAAATCGTGTAAATCCATTCAGTAGTTGCTGAGAAAATCAAAAGTAAAAAGATAGGTATATCTAGGGCCGCGGATCCTCCCGAGCACGAGCTTTATGTTAATTGGCTGTCAACACTCCAAATCAGGAAGTGTTGGCAGCCATTTTGTCCCTCGGTAGAACCGAGGGACAGAAACAAGTGCGCAAAGCGCACAAAGGGGGCAGGGTAGAAACACCCTGACCCCCTAGGTCTGCTCAGGGGGTCCCACAAGGACCCCCTGGGCAAAAAAAAAATGTTTTTTTTAAAAAAAAAATCGGCAGGATGCGCTCAGGGAGCGCGAACCCTGCCGAAAAAAAAAAAAATCGAAGCGCGGTCTCCCGCGCTTTGATGTTAATTGGCCCCAGGTGGGCCAAGTCCCGAGGGCATGCTGGGGGGGTTAATTTTATGTGTGGGGGCCTCTAAGGGCCCCCAAGCCCCGGGGACCACCACCTCCCCGGGGCTTCTTTTTTTATATTTGAAAAACCTGTGTGGGGGCTCCAGCCCCCACACGCCCGAGGACCACCACCTCCCCGGGGCACTAAGAAAAATGAAAATGGGGGTCCGTTTTGGACCCCCAAGCCCCGGGACCACCACCTCCCGGGGCTTTCTCGATGTGGGAGGGGGCCGCGCGGCCCCCTCCTGGAGCCCTTGATGGCCCTGGGGACCGCCACCCCCAGGGCCGGCTCCTGCAGTGTCCCGGGTGCCTACCCCCGGGACACTGCTGTTTGCAATGACAGGACGGGAGCCTCGCGGCTCCGTCCTGTCATTGCAAACTGCTTTGAATATTGGAAGAGAGAGCAGGAAACCTGCTCTCTCTTCCAATATCCAAGCAGATTGCTTTCCACATGGGGAGCAGCATGTTAGCTGCTCCCCATGTGTAAATGCAATGCCGGCTCCCGTAGGACACGGGGAGCCGGCGGGACTGTGGGGGCTTGGGGACCCCCACAGTCCCCAACGAGAGGCCAGGCCCCGGGGATGGGGTCCCCGGGGCCATAAGTGGCCACGGAGGGGGCCACGCAGCCCCCTCCCCAAAGTAAAAAATGAAGAAAAAAAAAAAAGTGCAAGGCCGGCCCCGGGGATGGGGTCCCGGGGCCTTAAATGGCCTGAGGAGGGGGCCACGCAGCCCCCCTCCAAATAAAAACAAAAGAGGCCATGCCCCGGGGGATGGGGTCCCCGGGGCCAATACAGGCCCAGGGAAGGGGGCCACGCGGCCCCCTTCCCGTTTTTTTAATTTATTTTAATTAAAAAAAGGGGTAAGGCCCTGGGGGATGGGGTCCCCAGGGCCTAAAAATAGGAAAAAGGAAGGGGGAAAAAAAAAAAAAAAACGATCGGCCCGCAGGCCCCGCCCCTTCCTTCACCACTCTGCAAGCGCGCCCCTGGCGCGTTTGCAGAGGAGGAACAATTCCCCTTGAATACTGGGGGTCCCTGGGGGCCAACTAGCCCACCAGGAACCTCCAGTATGCGCCAGAGGGCTGCCTTGCAGAGAGGTGTACAGAGGCCACGCCCTTTTACACCTCTCTGCAAGGCAGCTCTGTGGCGCTTTTGGAGGAACATGGTGCACTAGTTGGACTCCAGGGACCCTCAGGATTCAAGGGAGTTAATCCCCCGACTTAAAAGCGCCATGGGGCGCGTTTGCACAGTGGTGAAGGGAGGGGCGGGGCTTCAGGTGACATGTGTGCAAACAGGCCCGGTGGCGCGTTTTAAGATGGGGAATTAAATCCTCTTCAATCCTGAGGGTCCCTGGGGGCCAACTAGCCCAACAGGTACGTCCAGAAAGCGCCACAGAGCTGCGTTGCAGAGAGGTGTAAAAGGGGTGTGGCCTCTGTACATGTCTCTGCAACGCAGCCCCTGGCGCATACTGGAGGTTCCTGGTGGGCTAGTTGACCCGTAGGGACCCTCATGATTCAAGGGGACTTAATCCCCCAACTTAAAACGCGCCACGGGGCGCGTTTGCACAGATGTTACCTCAGGCCCCGCCCCTCCCTTCACCATTGTGCAAATATTCCTCTAAAATCAGCCGAAATACGAATTCCGATTTACTCACCTGTTATCAGGAGAGACCTCAGTGCTGCATCTTTCAGCCCAGTACTGATCCTCAAAAGTAATTTTAACCGTACTTACCGGTAACTTGAATTTCCTTCATAGGCTAACATTGACTGGTTTCACTTGGAAATTCTTCTAAGTGTGGAGTTTTGGAACTTTAAAATATTCCTCTAAAATCAGCCGAAATACGAATTCCGATTTACTCACCTGTTATCAGGAGAGACCTCAGTGCTGCATCTTTCAGCCCAGTACTGATCCTCAAAAGTAATTTTAACCGTACTTACCAGTAACTTGAATTTCCTTCCATAGGATATCATTGCCTGCTTTTTGCTGAAAAAGTTTCTAAGTGTTGATTTTTGAAACATACAAATATTCCTCTAAAATCAGCGAAATCCGAATTCTGATTTACTCACCTGTTATCAGGAGAGACCTCAGTGCTGCATCTTTCAGCCCAGTACTGGTCCTGAAAAGTAATTTTAACCGTACTTACCGGTAACTTGAATTTCCTTCATAGGCTAACATTGACTGGTTTCACTTGGAAATTCTTCTAAGTGTGGAGTTTTGGAACTTTAAAATATTCCTCTAAAATCAGCCGAAATACGAATTCCGATTTACTCACCTGTTATCAGGAGAGACCTCAGTGCTGCATCTTTCAGCCCAGTACTGATCCTCAAAAGTAATTTTAACCGTACTTACCAGTAACTTGAATTTCCTTCCATAGGATATCATTGCCTGCTTTTTGCTGAAAAAGTTTCTAAGTGTTGATTTTTGAAACATACAAATATTCCTCTAAAATCAGCCGAAATCCGAATTCTGATTTACTCACCTGTTATCAGGAGAGACCTCAGTGCTGCATCTTTCAGCCCAGTACTGGTCCTGAAAAGTAATTTTAACCGTACTTACCGGTAACTTGAATTTCCTTCATAGGCTAACATTGACTGGTTTCACTTGGAAATTCTTCTAAGTGTGGAGTTTTGGAACTTTAAAATATTCCTCTAAAATCAGCCGAAATACGAATTCCGATTTACTCACCTGTTATCAGGAGAGACCTCAGTGCTGCATCTTTCAGCCCAGTACTGATCCTCAAAAGTAATTTTAACCGTACTTACCAGTAACTTGAATTTCCTTCCATAGGATATCATTGCCTGCTTTTTGCTGAAAAAGTTTCTAAGTGTTGATTTTTGAAACATACAAATATTCCTCTAAAATCAGCCGAAATCCGAATTCCGATTTACTCACCTGTTATCAGGAGAGACCTCAGTGCTGCATCTTTCAGCCCAGTACTGATCCTCAAAAGTAATTTTAACCGTACTTACCGGTAACTTGAATTTCCTTCATAGGCTAACATTGACTAGTTTCACTTGGAAATTCTTCTAAGTGTGGAGTTTTGGAACTTTAAAATATTCCTCTAAAATCAGCCGAAATACGAATTCCGATTTACTCACCTGTTATCAGGAGAGACCTCAGTGCTGCATCTTTCAGCCCAGTACTGATCCTCAAAAGTAATTTTAACCGTACTTACCGGTAACTTGAATTTCCTTCATAGGCTAACATTGACTAGTTTCACTTGGAAATTCTTCTAAGTGTGGAGTTTTGGAACTTTAAAATATTCCTCTAAAATCAGCCGAAATACGAATTCCGATTTACTCACCTGTTATCAGGAGAGACCTCAGTAGCAATACGTAACTGAACGAAGCACACAGG
>CAWUFW010022596.1:0-91959 GCA_963921515.1 Calotriton arnoldi
TGCACAATCTGGCCATTCGGAAGCAGATCCCCCTCATTGTGGATGACGGAGATCAACCAGGGCCCCAGCCCGCAGACCAGGACAGCTCGAGTGAGGTGGACAGCGGAGAGGAGGAAGCTGGGAATGTGCGCCAGCAGCTCATCGCCCGCTACTTCACTTGACGGTGAGTGTCCATGTACGACGGATGATGTGTCTGTATCTATGCAGGTGTGTGTGTGCTGTGTCAGGGTGGCCGTATGTTCACTGCGTGCAGTGTGTCAACGCTCCATGGCCAGGGTAGTATGCCACTGTTGGTGACTGTGGCATTGTGCCCTATTGCTCTGTGCGATGTGTGTACATTGCTTGTAGTTGTTGACATGTACTGTGTGATGGGTGTGTGACACACTCATTGAATGTGCTCCTGTTCTGTCTCCCACCCCTAGGTCCCTACAGGCCCTCCGGATTCCATTTCCATGCCACGCATCAGGTGCCTTTCCGCCCAAGGTGGCCGTTGTATTCCGTACAATAAAGACACAGGGCACAAACAGCAGTTAGTGAAAAAGGTGCATTTATTACAAACTGTGACATGTGATTGTGTGTAAGGTGATGACAAAAGTGGTGCGTGCAGTGACAATGAGCTGTCAGTCATGGCTGCGTGATGATCAGGGTGTACCCACTGGTTCTATGTCCATAGTCCAACACACACATGCCATCCAGATGGCTGTGTGGAGTGGGATCGTAGAGCAAGTCAATGCAGTGGCTGGTCAAGGAAGGCTGGCGGAAGGCTGGCTGGCTGCCTCACTTGCGACTGGAGCGTGCGAAGTCCTCCCGGGAGATCTGTTTCCTCTTCGGACGGCCCCTTCCACGTTTGGGAGGGGGTGTGTGGTGGCGACCTGCTGGTGGTGGGTGAGGTGTGCTCACTGGCTGTGGACGCAGGGGAAGTGGACACTGCTGGCCGACCCTGCGCCTAGCAGGTGGTGGCGGAGGTGGTGTTGCTGGCCTTGCCTGTGACCCCACCGCCACCACCAGCTGGCCCATGAGGTCCACGAGTTGGTCCATACGGGACACGAATTGGCCCATATGGGCGTCCATGGACCTCAGCACCCCCAGCACCTCCCGCGTGTCAGTAGCAGACCTGGCCCATTGTCCTTGGGCCTCTTCATAGGCCCCAAGGACTCTGGCCATTTGAGGCAGGGCATGGCTCCCAGGGGAGGCTGGCGTTTCCCTGACCCTGCTCCTCCTACCAGTCCTGCTGCCACCGGCCTGCCCACTAGCCACATTGCTCACCACGGTCCTCGCTGTGGCTCCCAGGGTGGATCCAGTCGGCCGGGCCACCACCTGCGCTGGGGCTGGTGCCAGCGAAGACGTGGTGGTGGTGGAGGCGGTGGTGGTCGGTGCGGCGATGGTGGCGGTTGCGGCAGTGGTAGTGGCCGCAATGACCGTGGGTGTGGCCGCAACGACAGTGGCAGCAGGGGACTGGGACTGTTCAGCATCCCTGGATGATGGGTTGGTGGGTAGGAGGGGTCCTGGGAGCGGCTGGGCCCTGCCACGCCAGATGGGCCAGCTTGGTGGTCCGTGTCCGAAGAGGTGGACAGATCCTCCAGATCCGTGTGTCCTCATTGGGGGCTTGTAGGCTGGCTGTGCTGGCTGCTGTCTCCATCCCCAGCGTCCAGCAGTTCGTCACCTGTGGAGAGAATGAGATTTGTTATTGTGTTGCACCTGGCGAAGTATGTATTAGTCGTCTGACATTGGCAGTTCGTGCAATCTCGTACATGGGTTTCCCGGAGGCGAGTGTGTGGCTGTGGCATCTGTAGGTGTGTGTGCTAGGCAATGGGACTGTGTGCTGTGCACATGTGGCATGGGACGGATTGGCCATGCCGATGGGTGTGTTGCTTTGCCCCTACTCATTGTGACTCTGGTGTATGCGGGCTCCTGGCCCATCCTGGGTCTGGTTTGTACTTTGCTTTTGGAGTTCAAATGGAACGCTTAGGAACGCATATGGCAACATGGGGGCCATGCCCCAGATTCGCATTTGGGAGGGAATATGCTTTTGGGGTTCAAATGGAACGCTTAGAACGCATATGGCAACATGGGGGCCATGCCCCAGATTCGCATTTGGGAGGGAATATGCTTTTGGGGTTCAAATGGAACGCTTAGGAACGCATATGGCAACATGGGGGCCATGCCCCAGATTCGCATTTGGGAGGGAATATGCTTTTGGGGTTCAAATGGAACGCTTAGGAACGCATATGGCAACATGGGGGCCATGCCCCAGATTCGCATTTGGGAGGGTATATGCTTTTGGGGTACATGCTGTGAGCCATGGGTGCCGAACGTGACATGTGTTGTGGCAGCATGACAGTGCATGGTCTGAGGTGTGTGCATGCCTGACATGCCCTGCATATTTGCTGTCTGTTGTGGTTACTGGACATGGCATTGGACGCATCGTTATGAGTGAGTGATAGTTGTGTGCCAGCCAACGTATTGCAGTTGTCCCATCTCCTTGGTGTGCGTGCTGCCCTGTGCCATGTGCATCACTGCAGTGCTCGGGGGGGGTGTGGCCCATGTTGTGTGTTGTTGCTCACAGTGTGTCGTGCGCTTAATTGACTTCTGGCACATGGTTGGTCATGGGCATGTGTCTTAGCGTGACTGCTGTATGTGTGGCAGCTGTGCGGATGACATGCCTTTCATGAGACTGGGGCTGACGGATGGGATGGATGGTATGTTGTATGTGCATGGTGTGTCTGTGTGTTTGATGGGTTCAGTGGTGTTCGTGTGCATTTCTGTTGTTCCGCTCTGTTGCGTCTAGTGTTGTTTGTCTTACATAGGCGTAGTTGTGGGGTGTGTGGTTGACAGGCAGTAGGGGCTACATGGACAGGACTTCAATGGTGTTTCGGTTGTGTGTGATGAGTTGCACAGTGGCTGCCGTGTGGGACTATATTCAGTGTGGCTTGTGCATGCAGACGTGGCTCCTTGGGTGTTGCTATGTCTGTGATGGGTCATGTGGGGTGTGAGTCTGCTGTTCATGTCCGTGTGCACATTGTTCACTTGTTCGTGACGGTGGGCGGTGCTGCGTGTTCGTGTGCTACGTGACATGTCCCATGTGTTGGTGGTGTTATGGTCCTCATGCCTCCAGTAATCCAGCCCTGTCCAGTTTCCCACCTGCAAGTTGTTCGTGCGTGCACTGTACTGGATGCCACATGGCTCTTAGCGGGGGTGCTCCATGTTGCAGGTCTGTGGGGGTGGGGGGTGTAGTGGGTCGTGGGGGTGGCTGTACACCCACTGACACCGATTGCTGTGGACCGTGATGTCTGCCTTTCGGCTGTCGTTGTGCACTGCGGTGGCTGACACGTGGGTGTGGGGTGTGGGGGATGCTCCTCCTTGCTGTGCTGTGGGACTGGGGACTGGTGTGTGTTGTACTTGGGCTGTCCACCGTCCCACCCACTGCACTTTGTGTTCCTGCCACTTACCTGTTACTTGTCGGTTGGTGCAGCTGTGCCTGACACATGGGTGTGGGGAGTGCTCCACCTTGCTGGTCTGTGGGAGTGGGGGCCTGGTGGGTGTTGTACTTCAGCTGTCCCCCTCCGACCCACTGCACTTTGTGTTCCTGCCACTTACCTGTTACTTGTCGGTTGGTGCAGCTGTGCCTGACACATGGGTGTGGGGAGTGCTCCACCTTGCTGGTCTGTGGGAGTGGGGGCCTGGTGGGTGTTGTACTTCAGCTGTCCCCCTCCGACCCACTGCACTTTGTGTTCCTGCCACTTACCTGTTACTTGTCGGTTAGTGCAGCTGTGGCGGACACATGGGTGTGGTGGGTGCTCGTTGTGGCGCTTCTGGCATATTTGGGGACCTGTTGGTGGTTACGTGGCTGGCTTAGTGTACACATGTCCCCACGCATCTTACAGTTGTTCGGTTTGGCCTGTGTGTGGTAGTGTCTGTTGCATGTGCGTGTGATGTGTTGTGTATTGTGTGCTGGACATGGGGGTGTTTGTCCCTGGGAGCTGTGGCATGGTGGTTGCGCATGTGTGTACATAGCGGTGTGCTGGTATACATTAGTTTGTACTTACCAGCCTCCACTCCCCCTGCTAATCCGGCGAGGATCTCCAGATGGATTACGACTCGCACCTTCTCCTCCCACGCTTTGAAGGTCTTAAAGAGCGCGGGATTCCCTCCGCCAGTGACGGCAGCCAGCTCTCTGTTTTTGCCCTCCTTCTTCTTGACCAGGCTCTTTACGTCATTCCAACGTTTGTTTATCTCGGTTCTGTTCCTGGGCAGGGTCCCGACTGCATTGACCTGGTCTACGATCCGGGTCCACATTCTGTTTCTGGTGGCTAGTGGTGTGTGCTGGACCATGTTCCCATAGATTTGTGGGTACACCTTGATGATCTCGTCGACCATGACCGTCAGCTCCATGGGCGTGAACTTGGGCATCCTTTGTGGTGCCATGGTGTTTGTGGTGCTGGTGCGGTGTGTGTTGTGTAATGTGCAGGGGGTTTGTGGTGCCGGTGTTTGGTGGTGGTGGTGGTGGTGGTGTTTGGTGGTGGTGGTGGTGGTGGTGGTGGTTGTGATGTGTGCGTTTCTGTGGTGTGCTGCTGTCCTTGCTGTGTCACTGTGTCCTCTCCTCTCCTCTCTGGTTTGCAATGTAGCAAGGGGTTGTGGTCTGTGGGAGTGCTGCTTTTGTACTCACCTATGTGGGTGTGTCCTCATGGTCTGTTGTTTTCAGGTGTGTTGTGTCTGGGGTTCTGGCCTTTGTATTTTTGTTTGTCCGGGGGGTGTTTTCGGGATGTGTACTGTGCTTGTGTATTTGTGCGTGCCTTGCTGTGTGGACTTGTTGGCCATGTTGTGTGCTATTGGTTTTGTGTGAGGATGGTTTCTGTGCAGGTACGTGGGCGCCATGGCTTCTGCCGTGTCGATTCTCATCGGCGTTGTTTGCGCTGGCGGGCGGTATATTTGTTGTTTTTCCGCGCTCATGGCGGTGCGATCGTAATTTCACGTGCGGTGTGTCGGCCGTGTGGGCGGGCGGTTTTGTGTTGTCGTGCGTGTTTCCGTCCGTGGCAGGCGGTTTGACTCCGACTCGGACGATGGCGGGCGGTATTTTGTATGATTTTTCCGCCGGATGGCGGTTTTCAGTTTGTGTACTCATAATGGCGTGGTCGGTGTTCAGGCGGTGTGTGCGGGCAGATTTTTGCCGCTTCCATGCCTGGCGGATTTTTTTACGCCGGGTATCGTAATGTGCCCCTTAACTATTAAAAAAATTAAAACATACATTTAGCAATACAATAAATACAACAGTAGAGAAAATGTTGGATAGTGAAATAATTAAATTTACTATTCTAACTCCAGTGAGTGCAACAGTAGGGAAAGTGTTGGATAGCGAAGGAGTAAAAATTACTATTCCCACTCTAGTGAGTGCAACAGTAGGGAAATTATTGGATTGCGGAGGGGTAAAAATTACTATTCCCACTCCAGTGAGTGCAACAGTAGGGAATGTGCTGGATAGCGGAGGGGTAAAAATTACTATTCCCACTCCAGTGAGTGCAACCGTAGGCAAAGTATTGGATAGCGGAGGGGTAAAAATTACTATTCCCACTCCAAAGAGTGCAACAGTAGGGAAAATTTTGGATAGTGGAGGGGTAAAAATTACTATTCCCACTCCAGTGAGTGCAACAGTAGGGAAAGTGTTGGATAGCGGAGGGCTAAAAAATACAATTCCCACTCCAGTGAGTGCAACAGTAGGGAAAGTGCTGGATAGCAGAGGGGTAAAAATTACTATTCCCACTCCAGTTAGTGCAACAGTAGGGAAAGTGCTGGATAGCAGAGGAGTAAAAATTACTATTCCCACTCCAGTGAGTGCAACACTTTACTCATTAACTTGAGCTGAAAAATTGCATAAATATTTTGCAAGCGAAGATCACTTGTGCCACATTCCAGTAAGATTCACTGACAGACCTAATACAACTAATCAAGAGAAATATGTGATCATACCAATTCATTTTTCCTTGTTCCCTCCTGTGCCCCCAAATATCCCACCCATAAATACTGAAGAAATACCCAAATCACGTGAGAACCACCCCATAACCAGAATCCTATCCCAACTGACAGAAAAAAAATCATCCACCCCTTCACCTGTCAGAACTCAAAGACAGCACTTAGTGAGCCTCTTCCCTCAAACCTCATCCCTGCTGCTGGTAAAATAGAAACATTTGGAAACATTAGCAGCCCTGGCATCTAAAGACCAGTAGGGGCTAGAGAAACAATAGAGTTCTCTCCACCTACAAACAAGTGATAATAGAAAAACTGAAAATTAACTTAGCAGACATAATTATGCATCACAGTGGCTAGATTCTACCTTGCCATTGCCTCAGAACCCGAGTGGTGTCAGTTTAAGTATAGCAGATCTGGGTTTAACTGTCTCTAACAATTTTCAATTCAGCAGATTCCTGAAGAAAGATTTGAGCCCCCACCACTCTCAGTAGATCAATAATTTGCCATAGGTTCCTTCGACGGTCCATCATTAAGTTACAAAAGTCCAATCACACAGAGAGACATTGAATCGACCAAAATTGGTGCTGATGTTCAAGCCTTCAGATATATCACCTGTCTCATTTGTAAAAGACCAACATATATCAAAACCGGCCTATTAGCTTTAGCTTCTATTAGCTTTAGAAGCATTGTGATAGAGCAGAAGCCGATGTGCCAGTTGTATTTGACAGTCCAAATCCCAGTCTGATAAAACAGGAAAGGATCTCTGAAATAATTGTGTGATGAATTGTCACAGATTATCCCCTTCCTTTCCCTCAGGGACCCAAAAGACCCTGAGGTTATTACGGCATTGGCTATTCTCCAAATATTTAATCTTAGATTGTACCAGAGTAAGTCGACCCTCTTGCTCTCAGATTGTCGTTGCGGAAGCCATTCCCACCTCTTCAGTATCAGCCACCCGCTGCTGAAGCTCAGACATCTGAGACCTTCCTTGTTATCACGGTTAGTAACGGCTGCAGCTGCATATTTTCTGATCTAACCTGGGCATAGTGCTTGAAGTGCTTTAGAGCGTTGAACCTGCATGAGTTGGATAATGGTTGCCAATGAGGGCACAGAGGCATCAATTTCAGGATTCGGAACAGGCAATCCCCCTACTATGTTGATGTTGAACTGAAAGAGCTCTGAGGTATTTTTTAACTCATTAGCAGCCTGCGACCCAATACTATTGTAGCAGCCGAGGATATCTGACCAATTAGTTTGTGAGGCAAGAGTGTTGTCGAGTGAAGTTGTGTTACTGCTGTGAGAAAAATCATCATGCCTCTTCAAACTGACACCGATACACTTCTGCAAGCCATGCTGACCACCTCCCCGGCTGCCAATATCCACTTGTGAGCAGCAGGTTTCTTTTTTTTGGAGATGACCCACTGCCGCATCAGGCTACCTGTGGGTTGGGCTGCACAGGGCTCATTAAATCTAGTACTCTTCTGCATGCACTGGCCCTCAAACTCGTTAAGCCCAGAGTTATTCGCTTTTGCCTCTGCAGCATCTGTGAGCTCATTGCAGGGACCCTTCATGGGCCAGAATGTTCGTATTAGCTATTCCGCTCACTAGAGGGATTAATTGAGCTCTTTTATTAGAGAGGACCCCATCTAGTTTATCTGCCTCATGATCACATAAAGAGGCAACAAATGGCTCCTCTTTTTCAATATCAGCACAGTTAACATTGGGGGCCTCAGCTCAAATTGATTAATCTGGGAAGGGAGAGGTAGCTGTTATAAATACGATCCTCTCACGGCTGATGTCCCTGTTCTCCTACCTGGCCAAAGTGCTTGGGAAAGCCATAAACCAGCAACTCACTGAATTCCTGGATCAAAACCACCTACTGGACGAGTCACAATCAGGGTTCCGTGCCAACCACAGCACTGAGACCACACTGATTGCTGCCACAAACGACATCAGAACACTACTCGGCCATGGAGAAACTGTGGCCCTGATCCTCCACGACCTCTCTGCAGCGTTCAACACCGTCTCCCACAGCACCTCATCAACACACTCTACAACATAGGCATACAGCAAGACACTGTCAATTGGATCGCCTCCTTCCTTACAGGATGCACAAAGAGCATGCAACTGCCTCCCTTTACCTCCGCACCCAAAGACATCATATGCAGCATACCATAAGGATCATCCCTTAGCTCCACACTTTTCAACATCTACATGACCTCCCTCGCAGACGTCGTCAGATCCCACGGACTCAACATAATCTCCTACGCAGATGACACTCACCGAGGACCTCTCCAACATCAAAACCATCATCCGCAAAACTGTGACCAATGTAGCCAAATGGATGAGAGACAACTGCCTCCAACTCAACTCCAACGAAAGTGAAGTTCTGATCTTTGTGAAAAACACCTCCTCTTGGGACCACAGCTGATGGCTTGCAGAACTCCGATCTACACCCAAACCAACCAACCATGCACGCAACCTCGGCATCATCCTCAACATCCAACTGACCATGAAATGACAAGTCAATGCAATCATCACCTCCTGCTTCCACACACTCTGCATTCTTCACAGAATCTTCAGATGGATCTCAACCAACACTAGAAAGACTATCACGCAGGCCCTTGTCACACATCGCCTCAAATATGGCAATGCCCTCTATGCTGGCATCTCCTCCCTGCTCCTCAGAAGACTCCAGACCATACAGAATGCTGCAGCCAGCCCCATCCTGGACCTCCACAAATGTACCCATATTGCCCCCACCTGAGAGACCCCTAATGGCGCCCAATCCAGAAGAGATGCCATTTCATGATCCTCACACATGCCTACAAAGCCCTACACAACGTAGGACATGCCTCTTCATAGTTTAGTGTAAGAATATACCTGAGGAGGGAAAAGCCTTTGTCCACAAGGCCCATGCTTGCCAGACTTGTTTGAAAACCCAGTTGGATGGAATCTACCCAAGACATTGATTTGGAGTGGACACAAGAGAGGGTATTGCTCGATTCTCTGGCCACACCTCCAGGTGGACACAAGAGTTCTGCAAAAGGGAGAAAGGTTTTCTTTATCTTGGATTGCAGGAGTGAGGGGCACTGTCATATTGTTTGCAGTAGGGGCAAACAGGAACTGCTGCAAAAGTTGTTAGGGTTTCCCCTGGGAACTTTTACCCCATTGGTTAGGGAGAAGCCAGCAGTAACACTCATCTAATTCCAACAACAAATGTGGCATCCTAAGGCACCCTTCTCAGATCACTTTTAGGACCTGCAGAAGATCAGAAGAGGACTTGACCTACTGTCTCTGACCTGAGGGGGGTCACTGAGGGACTGTTCCTGATACCTCTTGTACCTAGGATAAAGAAGTGGACCCCAAGAGCCAGTTGCCTAACCTCCTATGTGGCTACAAGAACACAACAAACTGCAAGGAGCATTTTTTTCCTGAAGTGACCAGTTGGCCAGTACATAAACAGTTACTACCATATTACTACTCTAAATACTACAAAATTCAGTTTCTGAATCATCTCTAAAAGTGCAAGTCACCAAACTGTATATAAAAATGGTGGTCTGTGGCTCCCCATTCCCACAATGGTAGTCTAAAACATGTGAGCAGAATGGGTTAATGAAAGTGCTTGTTAGACTTTCCATTTATGCTTCGTTTTTCCCCAATGTAGAATCATAGTTCATTCCTTTGCTGATGTGGGGTGTGCTGGGGGCTCTGTCGGGGTAGGAGCTAGCAATCTCACCAAATTGAATAGGGTGCATTATATATTGACATACCAAGTATATACATCATTCACTTACCTATCACATTAGCATGCACTACACCCCTATGCCTAATATAGTCAGTTGTAGAAGACAATGGATGTAACTAGATTTCATCACTCTAATTGTGGTGAGTAATGCCAATGTTCAATGAAAAAAGTCCTCTGCACTCACAATTTAGCATGAAATAACCATAACTTTCAGCATTTCTCCTAGGTACCAATCAATAGAATACTACATTTAATTCTAATTTACCTAATGTCTCTGACCTGAGAGGACCACTGAAGGACTGGTTCGGCTCGCTCTTGTGACTAGAATAAAGAAGTGGACCCTAAGGGTCAGTTGGCTGACCTCTTGTGTAGCTACACTAACATAGTAAGCTGCAAGGGGCCTTTTTCGTGAAGTGACTAATTGGCTATTACCAACTGGACCTGTACTGAACCTTGCTAGTGGCCTTTGGTGTAGTGAGTCTTGGCACCTAAGTGCTGAGTCTGAGGTCATGGGAGCCTTGGAAGTGTCCCAAAGGAGTTACTCAAGAAACAGTTAAAATTTGGGAACATTTTGGGGCTTCCAAGATCTCCAGGGGCCATCAGTGGGCGCTCACTTCAAAGGTGTCTCATTTTGATGCACTTTCCTTGGATAAAGCTTCATACTTGCCCTGCTGGAGGATTTTGAGCTTCAAAAAAAGACTAAGGGCCTGATTTAAAGTTTGGCGGATGGGCTACTCTGCCACACATGTGATGGATGACCATTCCACTGCATTAAAGGTTCCATAGGATTTGATTGACTTGTAATAAGCCAGCTGATATATCTGGAAAAATTTGTGATGGAGTAACCCACCTGCCAAACTCTAAATCAGACCCTAAGTCTGTAGGTAAAATCTTCGACTGGGACGAACCTGCTTGGGGTATCTGACCCACGTTCCATTGCGGTCAGCCTGAAACTGCACCTAGATCCCAGTCTCTCCATAGACTATCATTTGCCGTTAATGCTTCTTGGTGCTATTTTTACTTAAGACTTTAAACATTCATATGTCTAGTTTCCTTTTTTGGCTTTTATCTTTTTACGGTAATTTTGTGTATTACATTTTTTCTCTATTTTTCTAATTTAGTTTGGGATTTTTATTGGTTGGTATTTTTGCTTAATTGCTGTTTTTTGTACTGCATAAATACTTTAAACATAGCTCTTAACAAAGCCTGTCTGCTAGGCACCATAGTTACCAGGGACTTGAGCCCAGGCTATTTTAGGGACTTTGGGGCACATGCATCAAGCTAGGCAATTGCGATTCCTTAATAGCTATTATTAAGGAATCGCTATTAAGGAATCGCAATTGCCTATGCATGTAGAAATCGCTCAATAAATAGCAATTCCTAAACATTCCTTAATTGCTACTCGCAAATTGCAAGACGCAATTAAGGAATACCTACCCATTCATTCCTATGGGCCAGGAGGCCCATAGGAATGAATGGGTAGATATTCACTATTAGTGATTCGTTATTAAAGAATGGCTAATAGCGGAGCTATTTCAGTGGGTGCCAGGGTGTCAAAAGGACACCCTGTTGCACCCCTGAAATCTGCATATGAGTACATCTTGCACACACACATGCCCTTGTGTGTGTGTGTAAAATGGAAGTTTGAAAAATGAACTTTAGTGCATTTTTCAAAGTTTTTGCAAATTACCATGCAGTTTAACTTCATGGTAATTTGCTCCCCTATTAGCGAAATCGCAAATTTTTAACTTTAATACATTGCATTTAAGGAATCTCAATTTGTGATTCCTTAAATGCAATTGCAATTTAAGGAATAGCAATTTTGCGATTCCTTAAATTGCGATTTCTGCATTTGGGATGATGCATCCCAAATGCAGAAATACTGGTCGCAACGGGGCAGATTCTGAGAATCTGCCCGTTTGCAACCAGTATTTCGGTTGATGCATGTGCCAGTTTGAGATTCACCCTGTTAGTGTTATTAATTGTTGAGATCGGCGCCCACTCACCCCAAATATTAATCTGCTTTTTTACAGTGAAATAGTACTACACTCACACTATAAAATTAAATTAACATAACACAGTAGTCCCCCGCTAAAATGCAATTAACGTAACGCAGTAGTCCCCCGCCTCTCCTTTTTGTCTGTTGGGGGGTCTTCACATTGGTGGCAAAGATCCTTGCACATGTAGATATAATATCTAGGATCAAATGTGGGAGGGTTATGAGAAAAAATAGGAAAATGGGGAATAATTAATAAATAGCAAGCAAGCTTACCTTATTGAATAGGGTGCATTACATATGTACATGTCAAGTCTATAAACAATTCACTTCCCTATCACATGATCATGCACTGCACCCCTATGCCTAACAGAGTCAAGTATGTGGTAGAAGACAGGAGTGTAACTAGATTTCACCACACTAATTGTGATGAGTAATGCCAATGTTCAATGAAAAAAGGTCTCTGTACTCATAATTTAGCATGGACTAACCCTACATTTCAGCATTATCCCTTGGTACCAATTAATTGAGAGTTACATTTACTTTTTACTAATTTATATTGAGTGAATCATTCACCTCCTTTGGTTTAATAAGTGACAACCTTTTCCCTGCTGTAAGACATTAGGTTACTGGTTGAGGGGGGTGAACCCCTTCTTAAGCAGCAACTTCAATTCTTCTCAGGGTGCTTTGTTCAACCCTTGGGTAGCTTGGCATAGGGCAGTCGGGCTTGACTCAGTAGCAATGTGTAAAGTATTTGTTCAACATTGCAAACAGTAACACAGATACAATACACCACAAAAGTAACCCATAAAAGTATTAGAAAAATAGAGTATGTTTTAATAAATAAAACAAAACCAAAATGACAAAAACACAATCAGTAGAACCTGAGATATTTAATTTTAAAGATTTTATATAAAAATAGTGCCAAAAGGTATAAAGCGCCAACTGTGAATATCTTGTTACGCTGGACTGGGAAAAAGTTGCAAGTTCAGGCTGGCCATGATGAAGCGCGGGCCGGCTACAGGGACCCTGTTAGGTCCGCTCACCAGAGTACTTTAAATCCTGGTTTGTGGAGCTTTGCAAGGATCTGCGTCAAAGATGTGTCATGCAGCCAAAGCGATGCGTTGGTTCTGAGATGTGGCAAGGCTGCAATGCAAGGTCCTATGGCATTGTCGAGGATTCCTTTGACAAGGGCTTGCGATGTGAAGTTCGGTGTCGTGGATGTATCGCACAGTCAGGGCGATGCGTCAGTTCCAAGGAGCTGCGAGGGGGAGTCCGACATCATCATCGATGTTGTTGTCGACGAAGGATGTGAGCGCCTGTATGAGAATTTTATTTTATTTTTATTTTATAAGTTGTATATAGCGCTAGCTAGACCCGTGGGTATGAGAGCGCTTTACAACATGAATGAATAGAGTAGTGAAAAACATGGTATAAGGATACATAAGGAGATATACATAACAATAAACATTTAGAGACAATACATTAGAGGGGTGAGTCAAGAGGTAGCTTAGGTAGGTGAAACCGTCAGAAGACCACCAATTCTTGGTGGTCTAGGTAGTAAAGAGAGTCAATTGGGTTGTCAGAGTCTGGTTCAGTTGGCTTTGTCGGTAAAGTATTTGTCGAGGAGACGGAGTTTCAGGTCCCTTTTGAAGCAGGAGAAGGAGGGGTACAATGGGAAGTGCGTTCCACAACCTGGGTACACTACCTGAAAAGGATCGGGACTGGGTGGTTTTCTTTTCAGTTTTGGAGGGATGAGAAGAAGTGAGTTAGGGCTTCTCAGAGTTCTGGCTCTTCCTGCTTTCACAAGTTTGCTGTTTAGGTAGTTGTGGGGATGACTGTGAAGGGGTTTGTGTGTGATATATGCAGACTTGTAGATACATCTACCTTCAATAGAAGCCAGTTGAGTGATTTAAGGGTTGGTGTGTTATGCGTTATGCTGCAGCGATTCTGATGCGGCAACAGCCTGCGATGAAATGCAGGTTTTTGCAGTGGTTTCGATCCATGCAGTAGCAGTGATGCATTGGTTCTGCCTGGGTTTGTGCCGCACAGCACAGGATATGCGTCAGTTCTACTGGATCTACAGAGGCTGGGAGAGCACCTTAGGCCGACTTCCAAGGGTCCAAGACTGGTGTGACACAACTTGGCAGGGTAGACTCACAGGTGGCAGAGACCAGGGGCATGTGCAAGGTTGTTGGAAGCCTGTTGTGTCCCTAAGGCTTACGATCAGGAGGTCAGACAACTAGCCCTTGGAGTCACCCTGGGGTTTTGGGTTCAAGAGACGCAGGTCCAATCTTTCCCACTCAGGCAAGAGGGCAGCAGGTAAGCACAACAAGGCAGCACTCCAGCAAGGCAGTAGTCTAGCAGAGTGTCAGTTCTTCAGCAGCACAGCAGTCATTTTTCCTGGCAAGGAATTTACAGGTTCAGAAGTGTACTGAAGAATTGATGCGTGAAGTCCAGTAATTATACCCAGTTGTGCCTTTAAAGTTGGAAATAAGCTTCTAGAGGTTTTCCTTTGAAGCCCCAGGCATTCTGCTGTCACTGCCCTTGCTCCAGACTAACTACAGGGAGTATGCAGCCCCTTGTGTGGAAGCTGGACACAGCTTATTCAGGTGTAATTAGGGCTGGGTCCAGACCCGCCCTCTCATCCTGCCAGTGAATGCCCATCCAGGCACACCTAAGCTTCCTATTGAGTGTGGCTGTCTAGGAGATATATGCAAAGCCCAACTGTAAACTATTCCCAGTCATGTGACCCAGGACACGCTACAGGCACTACATTTCTAAGGCAGAAAAATGGCAACTTTCTAAAAGTGGCAGTTTCAAAATTGTAATTTAAAATCCGACTTTACCATCAGTCAGGATTTTTCATTGCAATTCCAAAGGCACAAAATATGAACTGGTTACCTGTTCCCATTTGGAAATTACAGCCTATTAAATGTAATAAGGTAACACCAATGTTATCCTATGGAGAGGCAGGCCTTGCAGTAGTGAGTGAAAAACAAATTTAAGAGTTTTTCACCACCAAGATATATGAAACTTAAAGGTATGTGTCCTACTTTTGCAATACACTGCATCCTGCCCTCTGGCTGTCTAGGGCCTACGCTAGGGGTGACTTATATGTAATAAAAAGGAAGGTTTGGGCCTCTCAAATTGTTTATTTTGCCAGGTCAAAAGGGCAGTTTACAACTGCACACACAGGCTGCAATTGCAGGCCTGAGGCATGTTTAAAGGGCTACTTAAGTGTGTGGCACAATCAGTGCTGCAGGCCCTCTAGTCACAGTTAATTTACTGTCCCTGGACACATGTAGTGCCACTTTACCAAGAACTTACATTTAAGTTAAATATGCCAATTGGGGATAAGCCAATGCTACCAAGTTTTAAGGCGTGTACACATACACTTTAGCACTGCTCAGCAGTGGTAAAGTGTGCAGAGTACTAAGGCAGCAAAACCGAGATCAGCAAAAAGTGGAGGAAGAAGGCAAAGGTTTGGGGGAAGACCACCCCAAGGCCGACATGTCTAACACTTGCATATATATTTTGCAAAAAGTTCATTAGTATTGTATCACCAATACAGCACATCTTTTCTTACTAAATGCCATGTTCTTTGTAATAAAACACATTGTCATGACATAAAAATCTCTTTCTCTGACTCTATACCATCAATCAACCTTACTTATGAATCATAGCAAACAACATTCATAATCTCATTCTACATTAAAGCAAAAATGTTCTTCTACCTCAAAGTTCACATCGAGAACAGAACTCTGTTCTTGGAATCTCTTTGACTTAGGCTAAGAAGCAAAGACCATAAGCAATTACCAACACTTTTATGGAACAATGAGATTAATACAGTTTTCATTTATTAGTTGATCACTTCTTTCTTTCAGATGCTGAAAAACAGGAGAGTTACACGAACACATTTACTCGTCTCAAACCCTGAGATTCTGTGACCAGTAAATGAGTTTTTGGAATGTACAAATTCCATTTACTGATTCAGTAACAGGTTACTGAATCACTAAATGGGTTTGGAGCACCATACCGAATCAGTATTTGGAAGAGGCCTGTTTAAGGCGTCCCTTCCAAATACTGATTCCTTATAGCAAGCTGACAACTGGAATGACAGTGGTAACCAACTTGCAAATAGGAAGGGATCCCCAAAGGGCTAATTCCTCTTTGTGAGTAGTCAAAAAAGATTTTTGGAGTAGGCAGTGGGCCATTAAAACAATGTCTATTCCTGAAGAAAAAAAAAAAAAACTTTTATTTTTTCTTCCTTTTTTTAAAGGTTGTCCTTTCACATATTTTTTTTAATTTATGGAGCTATCCCAGCATACTTCCATCCCTGTGATGGTAACAAATGGCAGTGGGTTCACAATTTACGACCTACCTCATTAATATGCATGCCGTAGGTCGGATTCCACCCCACTACGATTTACAATTTTAAAGATTGACCTATTAGTACATAGATCAGTTCTTCAAATATCTTTACTGGTCGCAAAAATACTGTCCGCAAAAATAATGATCTCATGTTGCAACCTGTATTTTGTAACCAGCGAATAGCACATATGGCCCGTACTTCCATGGCGGATAGTCAGCCTCAAGGAAAGGAGCTATTTATATTATTTCAAAACAATAAACTGTTTGGAAATGTGATTGCAGAGGAAGTACCTGCTGCAATCTGGTAATTAATTTAATGTACGATTGAATGAGCTCTGCAACCAGGGTATGTTTAACACTAGGGAACAGGAGTGATTCGCCAGGTATTTCTGTTAATTACTCATGTCAAGTTATTTTGTTTTTATAGTCTTTTGAAGGTTTCCTTGGTACTTCTGTTTTCAAGTAGTCTAAGCACGTTACACTTTAGGCTTCCCCCATGATGAAAGAAATGTACTTTAAGTAGTGAAATGCTTTTCATAGACAATACATTGAATGTCACCCCTGAAGAACAGATGCCATTTATTTTCAATGTGCTAATAGAAAGCAGGCAAGGGAGGTCGTTCCTCCGGAGACTGAAACTCTGGTGATAGAAGTTTGATCATCTTTGTTAGCAAAAGCAACACAAAGCAATACAATGCTCTAACGTGCTTTTGCTTGAGAGGTGTCCAACGGTGTTGCAGTGTAATTGAAAATGGATTTTCAAAGACTGTTTCCATGTGGCTTGGAATGTCTTCAATTACCTATGATTTGATGTTCAGAAGTATTTCCTCACAAGGTGATTAAGCTTGCACGTACCCATTGAGTAAACAAACTCAAAAAATTACAGCATGGAAAATTTGGCATATATGGTACTACAGATGTCCTTTATCAAGTCATCATGAATAGCCTTGCAGAAAAGTTGTACTTAAGCAGTATTGACTAAGAGCAGGAATACCCACAGAGGAGGCTGAAAAATGAAGCAAAATCGAGAGCCCTACTGCATCATGGTAAGTAACTACATGGGTGTGCCCTCCCCACAGAATAATATTTCTCTTGAATATCGAGTTCAAGAATATCGTGGCACACTAATATTTTAGATAAAATATAAAACATTTAAGTGCACAGAGGGGCGTATACATTTACTGTTTCTAACTCCGCAAATGTGTACCTTGAAAGAAGATATCTATATATCGTCAAGGTAAATGTATGTGGAGCTAGGTATAGAAAATATATACATACTTACCTTTCAATATTTTGTCCATGATATTAGTACTCCTTGATACACTGGAATTCAAATTCAAGAGCCATACCTACTGCAAATAAGACCCAAGAAATATTGGTGCAAATTATACTATTTTTGAAAGATATTTTGTTTTCATTGTAATGTTTAAGAGCAAGGTTATATGAAGTATAGCTTCTGGATTCTTTTTGTGAAACGTTTCTGTCATTTCTCATAAAACAACATGGACTAATTATTGAGGTGCACTCAAGTAGACAACTGAGTCCTTACAAAGAATCATGGACCAGATGTAGTAATGACTCGGTTACTTAGCAATAATCTTCATTACTCCAAGTCATAGTCTTCCTCGCCACAGTCACCCAGGAGCACTCCGTGTTCCAGGTACAGCATTCACCCATATAAAAAAAGTCCCCACCCAATATGGTGGCTGACAGGAAGTACCTGACCTATAAGGGTGGGGCAATCGTAGAACACATCCTGCAATACCCAAAGCAGAGAAACAACCAAAAGGAAAAGCAAAACGTTTTGTTCGTCCCCCCACAATCAAGGGCAGGAGGGAGGGATCATGACTGTGACGAGGAAGACTATGACTCAGAGTAATGAAGATTACTGAAGATTACAGGTAAGTAACCGAGTCATTACCTCCCTCCTCCGTCTTCCTCGTCACAGTCACCCCGGAGCATATACCCGAGTGCCAGAAAAACAAAAGAAACAGACACCAAAGGATGCCAAGGAATTTATTTGCAGACAAGTACAATCGGTGAACAGCGGCAAGGACAGCGGAACCAAAATCCCCGGAAAAAAGCCTCCCCCATCCGCAACATATAGTGGGAGATGAAGGTATGAGGGGAGGACCAAGTCACCGCTGCACGAAGATCCTTCAAGGAGGCGTCCTTAAAAGAACCCCAGGAGGAAGCCATACCCCGGGTGGAATGACCCTGAATGACAGGGGGAAGAGAGACCCCTGAATGAAGATAGGCTGAGGAGATAGCAGACTGAACCCAATGGGAAAGAGTAGCCGTGGTTGGCCAATGACCCTGCCGGGGAACCCCAAAGGTGACAAACAAAAAATCCACCTTGCAAAGGGAGGCGGTACGTTCAAGGTAGATAACCAGAGCCCTCGTCAAATCCAGGGAATTAAGCTGGATCTCCTCCTCAGTAGAGGGGGTAGGAAAAAATGCCGGAAGGACAATATCCTAGGATAAATGAAAAGGGGAGGACATCTTGGGAAGAAAGGCCGGGGCAGGGCAAAGGACCACCTTGTCATGAAAAAAACACAAGAAGGGAGGATGGCAAAGCAAAGCGCCAAGCTCCCCCAAACGTCGCACAGAGGTAATAGCCATCAGAAAACACACCTTCAAGTTGAGAAACTCCAGAGATACAGAAGGCAGGGGCTCAAAAGGGGAACGCTGCAAGGCATGAAGGACCAAAGGAAGATCCCAGGGTGGAACAGGAGAAGCAACGACAGGCCATCGAAGAAAAAAACTGCGAAGAAGGCGAGAAGCCAAGGACTCAAAAGCAAAGAGAGAGGTGCCCCGGATAGCCTTAACGGCGGACCACTGGCTGCGGAGAGTAGAAGCCAACAGTCCAAGCAAAAACCCATCCCAGAGGAACTCAAGCACAGAACACCCCTCATAGGTATCAGGGAGAAACCCCTGCAAAGAACACCAAGCAGAAAAATCTTCCAGTGATGTTCGTAGACCTTAAGGGTACTGTGCTTCCGAGAATTCTGTATGGACAGGGCCACTTCATAGGAACAACCCAAAGACACTAGCCTTCGCCTTTCAACTTCCAAACCCCCAACGCCAAATGGCTGAGAACCTAACAAGACAGAAGAGGATTGCGGAGCAGAGAAGGGGACAGAGGGAACCTCCACGGGGGAGCAACCTCAAAACGAAGCAGGGGGGGATACCAAGGCTGGCGAGGCCAAAAGGGGACCACCAACAGCACCACCACCCCCCCCCGGCCTGATCTTTGGCAAAACCCTGCTGAGAAGGGGAAAAGGAGGAAAGGCATGGAGAAGACCCTGAGAACAAGGGAAACTCAGGGCATCCACCCCCCATGCCTCCCTGCAAGGAAGAAGGGTGCGAAACCTCAGCAGAAGAGCATCCAGAGGGGAGGTAAAGAGATCCAACCAAGGCCTCCCGAACCACCCCGACATCTCCCGAAAGATGAGAGGGGACAGAGAAACCGAAGAAGGCGACTCAGCCGATCTGCATGCCCATTCTCCATCCCCGGCAGATAGATGGCCGTCAGACCCAGCAGGTTGGCTTCCGCCCAAGACCCAATCTGATCTGCCAGGAGAGCCAAAAGAGGAGAGTGAGTGCCCCCCAAATGATTCAAGTAGGCAGGGGCCACCTGATTGTCTGTCCGAACTTGAACCCACTTGTCCTTCAGATGAGGAGTGCCTTGAACACAGCAGCAAAATCCTTCCAATTCAAAGACATCCAGCTCTCCGCAGGGGACCAAGGACCCTGAGCAGAGAGAGCCCAGAGGGTGGCACCCCAAGCCCAAGGGCTGGCATCAGTAGTCAGGGAACAGGGGGGTCCAGGGGCACCCCTTTCGCCAGGTTGCGCGGAACCAGCCACCAACGCAGCTGGAGAGAGATGGCGGGAGTCACTGGAACAGAGGCATCGTAGTCCTGGGACCCCGGTTTCCAGTGAGACAGAAGGTGATACACCAGATGGAAGAGGTGTCTGCGAGCCCAAGGAACCAGAAAAAGTGAAGCAGCCATGTCCCCCTGAACCCAGAACCAGTCCCTTGCGGAAGCCAACAAGGCAGACAGGAGGGACTCCAGACGAGAGCTGAGCCGGTGCTGGCGAGCCGGAGGAAGAAACACCATCCCTAACCGTGTATTGAAGAGAGCGTCGATGAACTGGAGTTCCTGAGATGGGATGAGGTGGGACTTGCTCAGATTCACAAGGAACCCATGGGACTCCAGACAATTCCATACCAACGTCACATCCTCCTGGGCCTTAAGAAAGAAGAGGAAGAAATTAACCAGTCATCAAGGTAGGAAAACAAAAGTACCCCCCGAGCATGCAACAGTCCCAGCAGGGGAGCCAGGACCTTAGTAAATACCTGAGGGGCGGAGGCCAAACCAAAGGGAAGGACACAAAACTGAAAGTGTTGTCCCAGGGCAAGGAACCGTAAATACCTCTGGAAGAGAGGATGCACAGGAATATGGAAATAAGCATCCAAAAGGTCCAAGGATGACAGAAAGGCCCCAGGGGAAACAAGGGGCAGAATCTTCTGCAAACTCCCCATCTTGAACCTCTGGTAAGGCACATAGGAGTTCACGGTCTTGAGATCCAGAACAGGGCGGAAACTCCACCGATGCCTTCTGCACCAGGAACATCAGAGAGTAGCAACCCTGCCCCAACTCAGCCCCGGGAACAGGAACGATGGCACCCTTCTGGAGAAGATCCAAGATCCCCTGCTTCAACCCCAGCACCTTTAGAGGATCCTGAGGAGTGGGGTTGGGGGCAAAAAAAGCTGGCGGTCGAGAAGAGAAGACGTTAGAACAACCTTCAGCCACCAGGCAAAGAACCCAGGGATCAGTGACGTCGCAAGCCCAAGCGGAATAAAACTGTCCAATCCGGCCACTCACCTTGAGATAGTCAGGACTTGGGAGAGGCATCAGTAAGAGCAGCACCTGCTGGCTGTTGCCGGGACTTTGCAGAAAAGGGGGTGCCATGGCCACGACTCTTCCCCCCGAAAGGGCTGGGAGGAACCCTTCCCAGCCGAGGGGGGATTCCCAAAGGCACGCCTATAACCAAATCCCGACCTCTCAGAGCAGGATGCAGAGGCATCAGGAGCTTACGATCCTCCCCTGACTTCTTCAGTAAATCTTCAAGTTGAGGTCCAAACAACTTAGCACCCTCAAAGGGCAAGCATGACAGGAGGGATTTCTGGGAGGCCTCCGCCTTCCAAGACCTCATCCAGATGTTACGACGAGCAGAAACAATGGAACCAGAAATGGCCACAGCAGCTGACAGAGAGTCAAAAGTAATGTTCAACAAAAAGTGAACCTGCAGTTCCATAAGGGACAGTCGGGAATTAACATCCTCCCCTTGCTGGAGGTCCTCAGACAAGGCCTGAAAATCATGCAGAAGAGATTGGACCAAATACGAGGCGTAAGCTCTCACCCTGATGGAAAAGTTTGCAGTGGAGTAAGCCCTTTTTTCAGCACTGTCCACTCTCTTATCCGCAGGATCGCTAGGAGAGGCGTCCTCTGAGATAATGGAACCAATGGAGGCCAGACCCACCATAAGAGAGTCCACTTTTACTCGAGGGGAAAACTCAGTCAGGAAGTTCTGAAGAGGGTACTTCTTAGTAAGGAACCGAGGGAACCCAGCTTTCTCAACATCAGCCCATTCCCTGGACAGAAGCCCCCGGATGGCCTTTTGGATGGGAAGGGCATCAGGCTCCTTCTGGCGGTACTGGGAGAAGAAATCCTCCTCCAGAGGAACAACAGTCTGAAAGGCCAAATTGTCCCTCAAGTGAGTCATGACCTCCTTTAATTCGGTGCCCTTAACAAAGCGACCTTGCTGTTCCTCATCCGAACCATCAGAGTCTGGGTCAGGCTGAGAAGAACCCCTGGGGATCTTAGGCACCGGCCCATCCCGAGCCGCAAAGGCAGAATCCACCGCCTTATTAATCATAGCCTGCATGACATCAACATCCATGCCCACAGGCTGCTGGGAGGAAGCAGGTTCAGATTCTGACCCAGAAGACTGGTGTTTACGCTTTTCAGAGCGTTTACCCTCCATGTTCCTCGTCCGAACCGAAAACACAACTGCTGAGAAGGAAGAGGACCAACTTATAAGGGGACGAGATACACCGGAGCTAAGCAACCGGCCCCGCCCCCCCCCCCACGCGGGACGCAGGCAACGGTCATCAAGAGACCATAAAACGACCCCGGGAACCGCTCCGCGTGAGGACAGGAACCACACGGTACCCAAGGTAAGCCGCTAACTAGAAGAGGCATCTGGGCATAATGAGGCGTCAGCACGAAATAGACAAGAAAACTGCCGCTCCTGGCTGCTATAGCGCAGGAGCGGTAAAAGTGCCACAAACCACTACTACCGCTCGCTAGTCGCTCAGTGCAGGAGCGGCGGCATGCCACAGTGAACATGCTGCTGCACCCCATTGCTCGGCATGGGAGGGGCACCAGACGAAAACCACCGCACCCACGGGAGCGGCGGCTGAAGTAAAAGTGTTGGAGACGCTATAGCAGATCCGAAAATAAAAATAAAAAATAGAATACACTTACCAAGACCGGATCCGCAGGAGACGGTCATCACGACAATGGGTGTTCCAGCCGGAACACAGTGAAAAAAACAGGATGTGTTCTACGATTGCCCCACCCTTATAGGTCAGGTGACAGGTACTTCCTGACAGCCGCCATATTGGGTGGGGCCTTTTTTATATGGGTGAATGCTGTGCCTGGAACACGGAGTGCTCCGGGATGACTGTGACTAGGAAGACGGAGGAGGAAGGTGATAGGCAGGTCACGAAGAGTGGGTGCAAATTGTGCAAAGGCTTTTTTGTAACCTACCTGCCTATTTTTTGATGCACGTTATATACTAATAGATCACATCACACAATGTCTAGTTGCAGGGGGTTACAGAGTGTTCTTAATTTATGAAAGAGGGTGTGGAATTCCACTGTGTTACTGAATTCATCTTGTGGGACTGATTAGTATCAGAAAAAAACAGAGTATTTGTTATTTCAAAATTTAATGGTATTTCTGTATTAATGAGTTGTGTACATGTGCCCGGAACACGTCTCTATTTCCGCCAGACTGCTATTATGAACACAGAGGTGGTTGCCTGCAAGGGACAGCAGGCCAGCATCCCTCAGTTTGCATTCCCAAATGGGAAACATTTTTTAAGTAGTGTCCCTTAAAGGAGTAGGTGTGGCTTTAAAAGTATGAGTTCAATTTGTAAGAAGCCAAGAGGAACAGGCATTGGTCTTCTGAACCACCAATTACTTTCTTACTTTCTCTAAGATGGTCCGACACAATTCCCAAAAGAGAAGGTGTCCAACGAGACAACTTCCCATTTGAAAATGAGGTACCACTTTTTTCAGCTGTTAGATCCTTCTTGGGAATTTGCAACACCAATGATAGTCATAAATCATTGAGACATCTCACTGCAAATGGCAAATAGGAGGAAATACACAATTAATACCTTTCTTATTGTAATGTGGAAAGAGTTACAAAAACACTGACACTGAAAATCCCAATCTTCCATCTACTGGGAACGAAGTACCCTATTGCAGCAGTTGACTCTCTCTGGGTAGTGAGGTAGAGCAGTCTAATGCCCACTAAGAGGAGATGGTTTGTCAAGAACCCTGTCGCAATTCCCAATCAAGGTTCTCTATTTCCATGTTTTACCTCCATCACGCTGTTTTTTTTCATTCTTCGCCTATCCTCAGACTCTTATCTCTTTTATAGAAGTCTGGCGTTTTCAAGACATTCGTACAAACGTTACTATTGTGGCTCCTTTACTGCCCAAGCTGACTTATTGTCATGCCCCCCTACTGCCTAAGATGCCATACTGTCATGTACTCTTACTGTGTAAGCTGACATGCTTTTATTGTGTTTATTTATCGGTGGATATAATCAATACATGAATCAGGATGACACATTTGTTGCCATGATTGATTGGATTTGCTGAAACTTTAGTGTCTATAAGTCCTGAATTTGTTTTCATAACACAATAAAATTGACAATCATATAATTTAAAAACCCACGTATTGAACCATAGTCAGAGAGGGGCTATCATGCCAGAAGTCACATATGAAAGCAGCATCTGTCAGAAGGGACATAATGGACAGAGGAAAAAAGAGGCCTTCACTCTGCTGCTGTTTATTTTCCAGTCCCGAGATCATGCCAGAGCACCTATGGCCGAGCTTGGTACCCCACCCCAACATTCCGATCAAGCCTCCCTCTAGCCATCCGAAGAGTCGACCTGTGAGAGGGTGTGGCGCGTTATGTCAAGGGGTGGGAAAACAGGTCGGCAGATTGTTGTGGGGTGGTGGAGGCTCCTGGGCGGGGGGGTGGTGTAAGTGCAGCCTTCTGTCCATCCCACTTGCATACTTTTTTGCCCATCATGGAATCTAACTACAACTTCTTAGTGCTGCGAACTAACCTAATTAGGCTCACTCAAATGGTGCTGCAACATCTGAGGCATCCCCAATTATGTTTCTTCACAAAGTTGCAAGATTGATCACCCGATAATTGTATTGATGGGTGTAACTTGCGTAATTCCATGAAGCATAATCACATGGAATGACCCAAATATGCAGTAAGATTACGCAGAATTACACAAAATGCTTCTCACGCCTATAGCAATAGAAAATGACGCCAGTGACTCTGTTTGCGCTAAAAACAGTGCGAATGCTATGTCGTGAAATGCAAGCACATTTCCATTTTGTTTTTTTAGGCCTGCTCTTGCCTGGCCATCCCCTCATATTTCCTGCTCTCTATGCCCCATCCACACTATCCTGCTTCACTCATCACCATTTTATTTTTTTGTTTAATCATTTTTTATTGAGTTTTTTAGAGAAAGAAAAACATTATCAAACAAGTGAACACATTACAAGTATGATACAACAATTAATGTATAGGAAGAGTGCATGAGCAAATAATTTAAGAAGAAAGAAAAAAAGGTAAAAAAAAATAAAAGAATATGAAATGAATATATAAAAGGGAAAAAATAAAGATTAAGATAAAAACTAAGATGCAGGAGCATATGTGGAAAGATAGGAAGTAAAAGGTAACCACAATAGATCAGATTTAATTTTCTGAGATAAGGAAAGAGAAGAAACATTAGCAATTCTGTGTTCATCACAAATGTAATTCCACCATATTAACGAAGATAATTTAGAGTTATACTTCCAGCAGGACAAGATCACTTTGAATGCGAGAGCAATAAATAGATCAAGCAACAAAGAAGTGGGAGAAGAAACATCAAAAACAGGTGAGGCGGTACCCAAAAAACATTTTGTATTGATAATGGAATATTTCATTAAAATATTTTCATGCATTTAGACCAAATAGACTGCCAAAACTTCAATACATTAGAACATTCATATAATTGGTGAATTAAAGTCCCAGTGCACGCAGAACAGGACCAACAAAGGGAAGAGGAGGTAGGGGAAATACATACAGGAGTAATAAGAGCTCTACTATAAATAAAGTATAAGGATTGAGTAATGCAGGCGGCACCAGAAGTTTTAAATAACTTGAGCCAGAGTTTATCCCATGAAGGAATAGGAAGTGATAAAGATAAATCCGCTTCTCAAAGTAATTCGGTATGGGATTTAGAACGTTCAATAACAGGTGACTACAACATCTTATAAATAGAAGAGGCCTTAGGTCTAAGGTCATGAGAAATACTGTAAATTGGAGAGGTAGGGATAAGTGAGGGAGAAGCTAAAGGAACATTGTTAGTTGCTAAATAGGACTGTAAAGCAGCTTATATTAAGAGGTACTCATGAAGAAACGAGTTAGGCAAGTTATACTGAGACTGCAATTGGGAAAAGGGAATAACAGAATTATGAAGAACCAACTGATAAATAAACATAATTCCCTTCTCCTTTCAGTGCTTGTAGTAGAACGATTTACGTCTGAATTTAATAAATGTATTATACCAAATAGTAGAGGATAAAAAACATTGGTATGAATGGAAACCAGCTGACAAGATATTATATAATAATTGTTGGGAATATTTCAAAATAGGATTATTTGATATGAAAGTGCAGTTAGACATATATATTATGTTTTTGAAAAAAAAATCCTTCAATAGGGAGTGTTCAAATGTAATCCAACGCGGCATAGGCTCATCAGCAAAGTCATAAGTTAAGCCAAAAAACTGTCTAATTAAAAATGCAGAGTGATATGATTTAAAATCAGGAAAACGGACACCACCTTCAGTTTTGGGATGCTTGAGTTTCACAAGGGCAATACGGGGATGTTTATTATTCCATAAAAATTTGATACAAATAGAGTTAATTTGAGAAAAATATGAAACGGGAATCCGAAAAGGTAACATGGATAATGTGTAAAGGACATGGGGAACAATCATCATTTTAATAGTGTCCAATCTACCCCACCATGACAAGTGGAGAGGCGACCAGGAGAGAGGGAATTTCTGTAATTTGGTAATTAATGCATTAAACGAATAACTGATTGTGTTAGAAAGAGTAGAGGAGAACCAAATACCAAGATATTTTATTTTTGTAGGACACCAGGTAAAGTTGGTATTAGTGAACATATATTAGTAGCAGAGTGAGTTCAAAGGTAATACCTCTGTTTTGGAAAAGTTCAACTTATATCCAGAGATGCTAGAATACAATTGAACTTCATGCAAAAAGGAGGTAGGGAGGAAATAGGATTAGACATATACACCAGACTGTCATCAGCGTACGCTGACAGTTTAGTTTCTGTGGAGTTATGTATAAATCCTGAAATAAGTGAATTAACAAGGATGCCCTCAAGGCAGGGTTCTAAACACAAAACAAATAACAAAGGTGAAAGAGGACATCCCTGACGGGTACCTCTATACAAGGGAAAATATTTAGAGAAATGGTTATTCACAAAAATACTGGCACGAGGGGCAGAGTATAACAATTTAACATAAGAGATAAAATTCGGTCCAAAACCATATCATTGAAGAGTATTAAACATGAATTGCCAATTAATACGATCAAAAGCCTTCTCAGCATCCAGGGACAATGCTGCAAGAGGAGACTGGTATTTTTTCCCAAAGGAGATGACATTAGAAAACAGTCGAGCATTGTCAGCAGCCAATCTGCCCTTAACAAAACCAGATTGATCAGTTTTTACCAATAATGGGACAATATTCTCAAGACGAGAGGCAAGGATTTTAGCAAATATCTTGTAGTCGTAATTAATTAATGAGATAGGGCGATCATTTTTACAAAGGGTGTGTTCTTTATCAGGTTTGGGAACAAGGACAATCAAAGCTTCCATAAAGGAACCAGATGCCTTAGAATCTTCGAGGAAGGAGTTAAAAAGAGCAAGAAGTTTAGGAGCAAAAATAGAAGAAAAAGTGGAAAAAAATTCAGCTGAAAGGCCATTGGGACCAGGTGCTTTAGATTTTTTTAAAGATTTAATGGCATCCGTTATTTCTTGGAGAGTAATCTCAGCTTCTAATAAATCAAATTCGTCTGACAGGGATGGGGGTTTAGGAAGGCCATTAAAAAAGGTGTGTATATTTTGATTAGAGGGGTTCATGTCATCAGAATAGAGTGACTGGTTGTAAGCTTGAGACGTAGTAGAAATATCTTCATCAGAGGACGCCAATTTGTTGGTGAATTCATTTAGGATAGGACCAATATTTCTATGCTCAGATTTAATTTTTAAAAAATTGGCCAGCATTTTGCCAGCTTTATTTTGGTCCCCGTGGTATTTGGACTTAATTTTAAGAAGGACATTGCAAGCATCAACTGTGGCAAGTTTGTTAAGAGCAGATTTGACCTTAACTAATTCATGGAGAGTCAGGGGGGATTTAGAAGTAAAGTAAGTATGTTCCAGCGATTTGAGTTGTTGTAGTAGAGTTAAATACTTGGCCTTGGTGGTTTTCTTCTTTTTTGCTGAGTATTCAATAGTAAAGGCATGAAAAGAGGCCTTAAAGGCATCCCACGTATTAGGAAAAGAAGTGTCCAAAGGATTATTAATATTATAAAACTCGTTGATAAAGGTAGTGGCTTCAGAGATGAAGTCATTATCTTACAACAAAAAATTATTAAGTTTCCAACAACCAAATTTTGGAGTACTCAAGGAGAGGTCAAGTGTGGAAAGGACAGGAGCATGATCAGAAATAAAAATAGATCCAATCTCGGAAGATTGGATGGATGGGAGTAAGGGTTTACTAACCAAAATATAATCAATTCTAGAACGCGTATGATAGACATTAGAAAAAAATGTACATTCAAAGGAATCAGGGTTACAGGTTTTCCAAACATCAAATAATGGACGCGAGGTAATGGCAGATTGAAATGATCTGTGGGATTTATCGGGATTGATTTTGCATTTGGACTGTCTATTAGAAAATGGGTCTAACCATTGATTAAAATCACCAGCAACAATAATGTTAGGATTATCAATGGAGGAAAGTAAGATCTTAATGTTATTCCAAAAGTCAGGATCTGGTTTAACTGGCCCATAAATATTAAATAAAACAAGTTCTTTATTGTGAATGACAACCTTAGCCATTACCCAGCGTCCATTAGTGTCACATTGTGTAGATAAAATGTGTACATGCAATGACTTATGAAAGAGAATAGCAACACCACCCTTACGATTAGAGGCCGGAGAATAAACAACCTGGCCTACCCACTGTCTCTTTAATTTAAGAGATTCTGTATCATTACTATGAGTTTCTTGTATGAACAAAACATGAGAATTCAGTCTAGACAAATGAGAGAGTACCTTTTGTCTTTAACAGGGTGTCCCAGACCACGAACGTTCCACGTGACAACATTACACATATTGGGAGGAGGGGTAGGTAATACATAGATGGAGATGATACACTTCAGGAATACAGCTGGAAACAGAAAAACACCATTTATTAGAGAAATATGAAAGACAATATGCACAACAACAAATAACGAAGATAAGCACATGCATCATACAGAATAAAAAAAAAGGACAAACAATGAAGGATAGGTAAAGAAAAGGAAATAGTAAGAAAAATAAATAGATCAAGGAAAGAGATCCAGATCTAAGACGAAGAGTAAACGAAGTGAGCATGGAGCGCAACAGCACCGAAAACAGACGGAACGACAGAGAAAGAAATATTAAGAAATGAGAAAATGAACATCCATAAGGAACCTGATAGAGAAGAAAACAAAAAAATGAGAGACGTTGGATAGAACCATCAACGGAATTCGGTGAGAGACTTTGGAGAAAAGACTTCAATTTAACAGGATCATCAAATGAACGAGTAGAGCCGTCATGAATAATTTTACACAGGCAAGGTTGCAAAATGCCATAGCGAATATGCAACTGTCTCATCTGAGGGCGAAGGGCCAGAAATTCTTTTCTTCTAGCATTAGTGGCATTGGAGAGATCCTGAGAAAGATAAACCGTGTGACCAGACCATATAAGGCGACGTTTCACTTTTGCTGTTTTAAGAACACGCATGAGATCTGTAAATTCCAGAAATAACATTATAATTCCTCTAGGTCTCGAAGAGTTCAGTTGAATACGACCAAGACGATGTGCACGTTGGATATTTAGAGAAGGCTCAAGTGGAAGATCTAAAAGCTCGGGCAGGAACCCCTTTAGAAAAAGAAGGCGGTCTGGACCCTCCAAATTCTCTGGTAAGCCATATAGACGAAGGTTATTACGTCTATTGCGGTTTTCAAGATCTTCAGTATGAAGCTTGAGACGTTGAATTTCCTGTTCCAGGATAGGAATCTTAATAGAAACATCATGTAAATCACTGATACGTTACTCCATATCAAACACCTTCGCTTCCATATTAATCCACCTGTCTTCAATTTGTTGGAGCTTCTCATTAGTAGAGGACATAAAAGAGTTCAATCCCCTCACCTCATCAAGAATAGTATCAAGAACAGGATTTTTAGATGACAAGATGGGCGAGGGGGGGTCATTTTTAACTCTCTTGGGCTTAGTACCAGAAGATGAAGCTCTGACAGAGGTTGGAATTTCACTAGCCATCGTGAAATGTTGAGAAGGACGATGTAGCAGCTTTAATGGAGATCTCAACCTGCCCATATGTTATATAAACACACTGCAGAGGGAGATAGGAACAGAGAAGAAATGCTAATCCACCAGAGAAAAACAAAAAGAGCATTCCCTCTCTTCCTCTTCTTCTGAGAAAATAGCTGCTCAGCAAGCGTGCGTAGAACAAATTAAGCAAAGTCAATGTATTAAAGAAAAAAAGCAGAAAATGATGTGAGGCACCAACATGTGGAAAATAGTAGAGAACAGGAGCTCGGTTAAATCAAAATGTGCCTTAGAAAGGAGGCAAAGCTGAATATGCAAACGATCATGTTGAAAAATATCAGCAGCTACAATAAGAATAGAGAAAAACATTGCCGAGCGTTAAGAAAACAAAACGCCGGTTTTACCTCAGCAGGAGGTTTGGAGAAGCGAGCGGCAGGCTCAAAATGGCGGCCGCTCTCGTTTATGTGGAAAAATTCACCGCCGCTGCCGCTGGGACAAACAGGGATGCATTCGACATCGGAGCGGCTCCAAATGCCGCTCCGACCATCAGGAAACACAGAGACGGAGGCGTCCTCTCTCCGACACAGGCAAAATAGGCTGAAATGCCGAAAAGAGCTCCGCGTCCGAGCGGAGCTCAGCCCAATGCCACCATCTTGCCACGGCACGTGACCACGCTCCCCCATCACCATTTTTTGTATTTTCACTTTGTAATTATTTTCCTACTCCCCTGTGTGTTTATTTTACATTTCTGTTCCCCGTTTTTTGTTTTTTTCTGTATCCCGTCCCACTCAACCCCGCCCTCACTATAGATGGGGCTCCCTTGTGGCCAATAGCAGCCCA
This sequence comes from Calotriton arnoldi, assembly GCA_963921515.1. Lineage (NCBI taxonomy): Eukaryota > Metazoa > Chordata > Amphibia > Caudata > Salamandridae > Calotriton > Calotriton arnoldi. The sequence continues at coordinate 30,929 of CAWUFW010022596.1, forward strand.
AGGGAGTGATGCCCTGCAACATTTTTAGCAAGGCGGAGGCACTATTTTTTTAATCTGCTGTGCCACACACCCCTCATGCTGGCGGCAGGCCAGGCAGGGACTCTGCACTAGCTGAGAGTCAGCTGGGTTGGGGCACATGCGACTCTGCATGTGTTGTCACACCCAGCAGCAAGTGACGCACCACTGGTATGACATTGTCGACCGGGAGCAGGACATGCTGGATCAGTTGGGAGTGGAAGTGGCAGGGCAAGGTAAGTGATGTGTAGTAAAAAATTGTTTTAATAATATATTTATTACTTGTCAGCGGCATTAGCTCACAGGTAAGTTCATATGCGTGTGTGACCATTAAACCTGAAATCATCGGCATCTCCTGACTGTGCGTATTATTGGGACTCTTTGTGGCATATATATATATATATATATATATATATATATATATATATATATATATATTGGGACTCCCATTGACCATGGTTTGATCCATTCTGTCGTGGGCACTAGGCCCAGCCACACAAGCGGTGCAACATTTTTATCGGTACCAGTGTGGTAACACTGGGTGCTAGGACTTTTGTGGATTGCTGCTGATTCCGGAAGTTTTCATCACAAAAATGTAAGGAAAGTGTGTGATTTCAGGCAATGTTTGAGGTTTGCAGATTATTGTGGGTAAGAAAACCTCATGGGATCCACGCAAAGTCACCCTACCCAGGAATCCTCTGGTTGTCTAATTTTTTTTAAATGTCTGCTATTGGCAGGTTTCCATGAATTATGGCTGAATACAGCCCCACATCTGGCAGCTACCCCTGTCGCTGATCTCTCCACTTAGCGCTTTAGGGCCTTTTGTGTCATGGTCTCTTGGCCAAGGAGTACCTTTCTTATCAGGAGACGTGTAGGAACTCAGCGTGATCGGTAATTTGTGACTCCCCACAGATTCCAGAAGTTTTCCTCACAGAAATGTAAGGAAAATATGTGTCTCTAGTCAAAGTTTGAGGTTGGCACGGCAATGTAGATAAGAAAATGTTGTGGGATCAACATTATGCACACCAGACTAGACTCCCCCGGAGTCTAGTCAGTTTTCAGAACTGTTCAGGTCCAGTGGGTTTTCCTAGGTAGAAGCGTACTCAAGCACACAAAAGTTAAGCCATTCATTATTGCAAGTGGGACAATATTGGGAGTCACACTTTCCTGGTTCATACGTAAAAACAACACCTAAAAAAATCAAATGTCCTCTTGCTTGCCATTGAGATCGGATTCTTTAGTCCACAGAGGAGCAGAAAGACTGACGCTTTAGGAATAAGGGTGGGGCCTCATGTTAGGATGGGCGAGATCCACCCCAGTATTTTATTTTTAAAAACGTGTTTGTGCCGTACAGTGGGCTTTTTGTTCCCCCAGGAGCAAATTGGGGGAAAACCTCCTGTCTGCCCCGGGGGAAGAATGTCTCATCCTTTTTGGGGTGGGGGTGTGGCCAATGCCAGAGTACCTCACTGCACCACTTTCTTTTGCCCCAAAGGAAAAATCCCTGGTTTCAGGTGGACTTTGCTCCCACCCTGGGGGTCAGGTTTGGGGTAACCTCCCCGCATGAGACAAATCTATTTGCCCCTGGGGGGTCATAAAGACACAATTGCCCCTTCTGGGGCAGGGTATGGCTTGATCCCAGGGTTGGCCCTCCTCCTTTTGTTTCTTTAGGCACTGTTTTGGAATCCCTGGTGTTCAGTGGGCTTTCTGGCCCCCTGAGGGCAGATTAGGGGTAAATATCACTACCTACCCTCCCGGGTGGCAAAAAGTCTAAAGCAGGTGTGAGGTGGGGTGGGGGAGAACACGGGCCCATGCTCCAGGTGTCATCCCTACTCCAAACAAATACTGCATCAATGCAGCCTCTGGTGTCTAGTGTGCTTTCTGCTTCCCACCCCGCCAGGAGGCAGATTGAAAGCCTGATAGCATATTTTTTGCAGGGTGGGGGCATGGCAATGCCAATGGTGGGCAGGCCCAACCCCTATATATATATTTTATTTAAGCCCTGGTGTCTAGTGGGCTTTCTGCCCCCTAGGGGGGCAGATTGGGGGTAATCGATCCCATCTGTGCCCCTGGGAGCAGAAAGACTGCCAGTATATTTTCTTGGTGGTGGGGCCATGGCCATGCCCAAAATGGGCAGCCCCCACTCCTATTTTTTTAAGCCCTTGTGTCCAGTGGGCTTTCTGCCCCAGACTGTAGCCATCAAATGTGCTGAGAGGAGCACAAGCCCTTTCCTAAGGGTCCAAACTCCCATCCCTGGTGTCTAGTGGGTGGATCCCTGCTTGGGGATTGCTCTCCTGTCACAAACCACAAGCATGGGCTAATATATCAGTGGAAAGGGGAGATTCTTCCTTGTCCAATGTTACCCCACCCAGCCAAATCAGTGCTTGAGGGTCTGAGATATGCCTCATGAGCACTGATGCAGTAAAAGCAAAACAAGCCTATGTGCACTGACCGTCATTATACTAAAGGCTACAAAAGACTCAGGCAGCTCGAGAAGCTCTTCCCGAGCAGCTAGAGTTAAAAATATTATAAAGAACTCCCTCTGATGATCTGGCCAGAGAGGCCTTTATATGCCTCCCTAGTGTCGGTCATTGGCTGACACCCACACTAAAGCGGTTAAAGGGAGGGGGCATGTGGCTCCCCTCACCAAGCCTCCTGAGGCCCCAGGGACCCCATCCCCTGTGGATGATAAGTAATTAAAGGGGAGGGGGCACATGTCCCAGGGACACCATCCCCTGTGGCCTGCTCCGTGGTGGTGTCCCAGGGACCCCATTCCCTGGGATACCATTGTTACCCTACCCACAAAAGTTCAGGCAGGGAAATTATCTGTGCACCCACTTTGTAGGAGCAGAAAGCTGCTCCCACTGAGTGGGAGCACAAAACTCTTGCCTGCACGCTTGACAGATGGAATAAACAGAATTGCATCCACCCGGCGTGAGCAGAAAGAAAAGCTGCTCCCACTGAGTGGGAACAGTGTTGGCTCCTGCCATACCCAGGATGGGTGCAGGCCGGAGAGCAGCCAGGGTGGCGGGGGCCTTGGCACTCCTCCTGCAGCCCCTACTGTATAAACAAATGCTGGGTGGAACTGGGACACCCACAAAAATGTTAAAAAATAAAAAACAATGGGCTTTGTGGGGGGCATGGGCAACCAGGATGGCCGAGTGAACGTAATCCACGAGGGCTTCTTGGCAAGGTTCACTTAGATTCAAGGATTGGTGAGTTGTTTGGAAGCAAGATGATGTAAGGGCTGTGACCTGCCTGTGTTGAGTCTGCTGAGTTGGAGAGAGAGCTGTGGGGCCCAGCGGGATGGCTAGATGTGGAGGGATTGCAGATGCCCCTGGGCCTTCCAGCTGCAAGGAGCGGGCCTTCTGCGGGTATTGGTGGTGTAGCCTGGGACTCTGGTGGCCCCTCTGGTGCCCCAATGGGTGGCGGGGGCAGCGACGCTCGCTGTGCCCGCTGACTGCTGCAGCTTTTTGGAGGTGGTGATGGTGACCCCCGCTGGCACCTTGACCCATATTGGACCCTGAGCCTGTGACAGAGCCCTGTGGATAGTGGTCTGGGGGCCTGCAATTGCTGGGCAGGCTGGGGTCAAGAGCCTGGTGGGGATCTGGGGGCTAGCGGGGAGAGCAGAGCGCCGGTACCCTGAGGTCTCATTGTGCCAGACCTCAAGATGGCAGAGGAGAGATGTCTTCGGCTGCCGGGGGCTCAACGCGGCCTTGACAGGGCTTTACAGCAGCTAAAAAAGATCCAATAAGGAGCCGTTCAGAGGCCTGTGGGGTGGGGCCTCGCATCAGAGGAAAATACAGCTGCCTGATTAATGGTCTCTCCTCCCATTTTTTTTCCTATGTTTGCTAAAGGGTGCGAGCTCATCGGGCACTGAGATGCTGAACATGACTCTGGAGCAGCCCCGGGGAGCTCATTGAAGAGGCCCTGGATGAATGCATTATTTTACCCTGAAGCACGACATGTAGTGGAGCTGGGGCAGATAGCTGAGAACCTCTTATGAGTGGTGCAATTGGACTGTGGTGAGCTCGCTTGGAGAAGATCCTGGGAGCTCCTGGGTAGTTAAGCACCTCTGCTGAAGCGACGGAGGGAGCCACCAAAATGGGGGGGTGGTCTGGATACTTTTGCCTGGAGAACAGAGTTGTGAGCCTCTAGCCTCGGTGTTGGTGTGCCCTACAGAGTCTGTGTGCCACGGTACACCACAGCAGCAGCATCTATACCACAAAAGAAAGCCCATAATAACAGGGTCTCTAGCTATTTTGCTCGGGCGGAGTCATGGGACAGCTCCCTCAAGTCCCATACAGATAGAACAATGGCCCTGACTAAAGAAGACCTCTTAGCCTCCTTGAGAGACTTTAAACGTGAACTGCAGGAGGAACAGAGAGCGGATATGGCCTCTTCCCTCAAGGCTCTTGGCTCAGATATCAATAGTCACCTGACGACCATGCAGCAAGATGCTGACTTGGTTGGGTCTAGAACCATGGACCTTGAAATTAAAAGTCAGGAGCTGGAGCACCGAACAGGCCAGGTTGAGGAAACAGTGGCCCTCCTTAACACACAGCTACAGGCATCCACCCTGAAGTGCGAAGACCTTGAAAACATGTCAAGGAGGGACAATGGAAGAATTTGCAATCTGGCAGAGGGGGCTGAAGGGCCGGACTTTGTTGTGGGGTTCTTCTCCGAACTATTGGGGAACACACATTTGAAAATAAAGGTCGACAGAGTCCACAGGGTGGGCCCTTTGTTAGCCGGAGAAAAGAGACGACCTAGAGATGTGTTGGCAAAGCTCTATTCCTTTCAAAGTCAAAGATGGAATCCTACAAGCGGCCCGCAAATTTGAGGAGCTCTCCTTTCAGGGGGTTTCCTGCTCCATATTTCATGACATTGCCCTAGCGACCTTGGCGAGGGGCCAGCAATTCTGCCTGATGACCAATAAACTGCCATGAGATCTAATTCAATATTGATGGACATACCACTTCGGGTTATTATTTAAGCTGCATAACAAACCACAGCATGTCACGGACCTTCAGGAGGTGCTGCAGCTCATGGTTCTCGTGGCGGACATGGAGCAAACGGCTGAGGAGGGAGCTGGTGACTCGACTATCTCACCCATGGCGCAGAGAGCCCGGTGACAGTGGCTTACCCAGGGTAGCCCTAAGCCCAGAAGAAACTCTGATATGTGAGAGAATCACTGACAGAATATCGACAACCACAATATCGAGGTCCCAAAATATCGGGACCTAAATATCGATGTCAAGAATATCGACATCCTATCTACATCATGGTAAGTACAAAAATATCGAACAATGAATATCATTGTAAAAAATATCGTTGTTAAAAATATCGGTTTTTTAAATGTTTAAAAAATAATATAAAATAAAGTAAATAATACATATAATAAAAAAAGGATAGTTATAATGATTATAAAATGTTTTAAATTAGAAATAATAAATATAATGTAAAAAAATAAACATACATATATATATATAAAATATAATATATATATTTACTTAATAATATTATTAAATAATTATTATAATAAATTATAAAATGTTAGAAACATATTAAAAATTATAAGCACATATATATATATATATATATTTATACATATACCAGTAATATAAAAATAAAATATATATATATAATAAATTAAAATATTAAAATATTTTTATTCTTTTACAATGTTTTACACTACATTAACAGCAATAGTAGGGAAAATATTGGATAGCGGAGGGGATAAAATTACTATTCCCACTCCAGGGAGTGCAACAGTAGGGAAAGTGTTGAATAGCGGAAAGGTAAAAATTACTATTCCCACTACAGCGAATGCAACAGTAAGGAAAGTTTTGGATAGCGGAGCGGAATAATTTACTATTCCCACACCAGAGAGTGCTTTAGTAGAGAAAGTGTTGGATAGCGGAGGGGAATAATTTACTATTTCCACTCCAGCAATTACAACAGTAGGGAAAGTGTTGGATAGCAGAGAGGTAACAATTACTATTCACACTCCAGCGAGTGCAACAGTAGGGAAAGTGTTGGATAGCGGAGGGGAATAATTTCCTATTCCTACTCCAGGGAGTGCAACAGTAGAAAAAGTTTTGGATAGCGGAGGGGTAACAATTACTATTCCCACTCCAGCGAGTGCAACAGTAGGGAAAGTGTTGGATAGCGGAGGGGTAACATTTACTATTCCCACTCCAGAGAGTGCAACAGTAGGGAAAATGTTGGATAGGGGAGGGGAATAATTTACTATTCCTACTCCAGGGAGTGCAACAGTAGGCAAAGTGTTGGATAGCGGAGGGGTAACAATTACTATTCCCACTCCAGCAAGTGCAACAGTAGGGAAAGTGTTGGATAGCGGAGGAGTAACAATTACTATTCCCACTCCAGTGAGTGCAACAGTAGGGAAAATGTTCGATAGCATAGGGGTAAAAATTACTATTCCCACTCCAGCAAGTGCAACAGTAGGGAAAGTGTTGGATAGCGGAGGGGAATAATTTACTATTCCTACTCCAGCGAGTGCAACAGTAGAGAAATTGTTGGATAGCGGAGGGGTAACAATTACTATTCCCACTCCAGTGAGTGCAACAGTAGGGAAAGTGTTGGATAGTGGAGGGGTAACAATTACTATTCCCACTCCAGCGAGTGCAACAGTAGGGAAAGTGTTGGATAGCGGAGGGGTAAAAATGACTATTCCCACTCCAGCAAGTGCAAAAGTAGGGAAAGTGTTGGATAGCGGAAGGGAATAATTTACTATTCCCACTCCAGTGAGTTCAACAGTAGGGAATGTGTTGGATTGCATAGGGGAATAATTTACTATTCCGACTCAAGAAAAAAAATTAAAATTTAATTAACAAACAATTAATTAATTATAAGAAATTTGCCTCCTACCATATTCCCCTATAAATGACATCACCAAAGTTCTAAAACATAACACTACTAACATAATTAATTTGTTAATTAATTAAAATTAACAAGCAATTTAAAAACACTAAATAATAATTTAATTCACACAATTAACAGCATAAAACAAGTTAAAATACATTTTATAATAAACCTTTTTAAAAATATATTGAAATTAAATTACTTCCCAGCCTACTCCCCTATCAACACACAACCCGCTCTTAAAAAAATGACACAAATAGCATAATTAATAATTATTTAATAATTATGAATAAACAATTAATAAATAATTAACAATATATTATTTACCACAATTTACAATATAAAATGTTAAATACATAAATATTAAATAATTAAAAATAATAATAAATTAATTATTAATAAATTACTTCCCACCCTACTCCCCTATAAACCTACAACCCGCTCCTAAAAAAATAACACAATGTACTTATTTACCAATTATTATTAATAATTAACAAACAATTAATAACTAATTAATAATAAATTATTTACAAAAATTAACAATATAAAATGATAAATACTTAATTATTAATTAATAAAAATTATTTATTAATTAATTATAATTACATTACTTCCCACCCTATTCCCCTATAAACCCACATCGCGCTCCTAAAAATATAACACAATTAATTTTTTTAGCAAATAATTATTAATAATTAACAACCAATTAACAACTAATTATTAATAAATTAATTACCACAATTAACAATATAAAATATTAAATATATAAATATTAATTAATAAAAATATTAATTAATTAATTAATTGTGATTAAATTACTTCCCACCCTATTCCCCTATAAACCCATAACCCGCAACGGAACTAAAACACAAAATTTACTTTAAAAAAAATTAATAACTTCTAAAAATTTAATACATATATTAAAAAATAAATACAATACTTAAACAAATATATACAACACATACATTTAAAATACATACTAAAATACATAACATTAATATAAACATCGATATTATTAACAACGATATTTTTACAAACGATATTACTGTCTTCGATATTAAAAAAAAAACAATATTTCTTACCTTACTGTCGATATTCTGGTCTATGATATTCTTGCTGTCGATATTCTTGTACCTCGATATTTAAAACTTGATATTATGGTACTCCGAAAATAAAAAGTCAATATTCTGTCTGTTCACCATGTGAGAATCCCCCACTGTTTGTTCTTTGCTAAAGGACAGGATAGTGGCCTGACATGGGTCGAAGGGCCCCTCAGTGTAGAACTGGGTGTTCCTTGCAGATATTACTGTGCCTCCCCTAGAGCGGATATCAGGCTGAGGGATGTAAATGGCATTGGAGACTGGGCGAGGATGGGTACCAGTGAGTAAGGCATACTCTTGTTCTTTCTGGTTATGTCATGCAGATCCTTGGTTCACTTCGGTTAGTTCTGTTTGGGTTGCCTTAGCGGGTAATGACCATTACCCCGGAGATGAGGTAATACCTTGTTGGAATGTTATTCTTGAGACACAGTTTTTCTTTTTATTTGGTCTAGTTGTGGGGTTTCAATTGTTTAGTATTTTGTTACATAGGACTCCTCTTTCAAGTGGAAGTTAAGGAGGGAGGGATGGGAGGGACACGGAGGCAACATGGGGTGGCGTGATGGGGCAATTGGGGGGCCGAGGCAGATCTCATTGAGGAGAAGTGTCCCTATTAATTGGTCACGGTGATCACTACCCTTCCCTGGAATGTGAGGGGCCTAAATTCCCTCGCTGAAAGACAGAATAAGTGGAAAAAATGTGCTGGACCAGAGGCACGATGTGGTTGCCTTGTAGAAAACCCATATCAAACATTCTGAAGAACATAGATTGTGACACAAGAATTATCTCCTTATGGTCAAGTCCTCTGTGACTTCCAAACGGAAAGGGGTAGCACTCTTCTTTCATTCCACATTGTGATTCCAACCTGAAGACTGCAAAGCAGACAGAGAGGGGAGAATAGTCTTAGTGAAGGGCACCCTACATGGACGTAAGCGCACATTTGCATCGCTGTATGCACCTAACACTAATCAGGTAGCAGTCGTACACACGTTTTTATCTATGCTGGGCTCCTTCACGGAAGGTAAAATTATTCTAATGGGGGACTTTAATCTGACATGGGATTTGGGTGACGACAACACACAACTCCACAGATCCACCATGGGGAGCTTCACAAAGATATTAAAATGGGCATTTGGAGAGTTAGGGCAAAAGACGCATGGCGGAAGTTACACCCGACTGACCAGGATTACCCTTTCTTTTCACACCCCCACAGAAGTTATTCCCAACTGGACTACATCTTCATCAGTAGTGTCTTGGTTTCAGCTTTATGGTTGGTTACTTTTCACCACATCGCAGACCATGCCTCAGTGGATTTAATCCTTGACTGTGAGGCTCCTGCACCCAGACACCGTAGGTGGTTTTTCCCTGGCTCTCTTGTTTGGGATAGGCTCTTAAAAGATGACCTGCGGAAAATAATTAGGGAATATTTCGAGACAAATGACACAAATGATACTTCCTCCTCCAACAACTGGGATGCCTTTAAGGCAGTGCTTAAGGGACAATGTATAGCTACGCACTCATCCCTGAATAAAGAAAGGACTAAGGAGCGACAGGCACTGGAAGCAGAGCATTGGTCTGGAGAGCAATCACACAAGGAGAGTCCAACTCTCGCGCTTCAGAGATGGGTGACAGCTCTGAGAGGGAAACTCAATGCCATTAGTAACAATAGGGTGGAACTTACTTAGTTAAGACTTCAATGTACAAAGTATGACCAAATTAATAAAGTGGGATCTCACTTAGCAAAGCAACTGAGGATTAAGAGGGAGAAGGAATACATAGGAAGTATTAATCGTGAGGTAGGAGGGGTTGCGACTTCTTAAAAAACCCTCTACTCCTCGGAGGAGTCGTGCAGGCAGGCTTAACTAAATCAACTAGAGACGGTGACCTTACCTTCGATAACTGATGTACAGAATGAAGTCTTGTGCGGTCCAGTTACGTAAGAGGAGGTATGGGCAGCAATTAAAGGCCTGATATCTAATAAATCATCTGGGTCCAACGGGCTAATGGCCCAGTTTTATAAGACTTTCTGTGCGGAGCTCACCCCTCACCTCATGACACTTTTTAATGCAATGACAGTTCATGGTGCATTCACCTCATCAATGGGTGAGGCCCTCATCTCCCTTATACGAAAACAGGCCAAGGACCCTAAGTTCTGTGGCTCCTATCTCCCCATAGCGCTCCTGAACTTGGACGCCAAACTGTATTCTAAGATACTGGCTACCAGGTTAGGTGACTTACTTCCTGACCTGATTCACCCAGATCAATCCTGATTCATCAAAGGCAGGCAAATGCACGATAACATCCAGAGAGTTATCCATCTAATCGAGACAGCCACTAAGAAATCAATCCCAACATGTTTATTAGCGTTGGATGCTGAGAAGGCTTTCAACTGGGTGGATTGGTCCTTCCTGTTCCACACTCTCTAAAAATTTGGTTTTTGTGAACAATTTATCACCATGGTCAGGTCCAATTATGCACAGCCTTGTGCCAGAGTGCTGGTGAATGCGGTGAGCTCAGAATTGTTCCAAATGGAAAGGGGGACAAGACAAGGTTGCCTTTTGTCACCCTTGTTATGTGCTTTAAGCATTGAACCTCAAGCAGCCACGATCTGGGTAGCCCCAGGGATCAAAGGCATAAACTTTGACTCGATAGAGCATAAGGTGTCACTCTTTGCAGACGATGTTCTCTTGTCTCTGACATCGCCCTGAGAATCGCTGGCGGCGCTCCTAGAGGAACTCGATCACTTTGAACGGGTGGCGGGGTTTAGTGTTAACTTAACCAAATCCTTTTTACTTAACCTGACTATGCCCTGGTCCAAATTGGAAGTGATAAGGACACACACGCCATTCTAATGGGCTAAGAGGGACATTACATAATTAGGTATTAAGATTACTCCCAGCATTTCAGATATCTTTTGCACTAACTATCTCCCATTGTTACAACAATTGAAGACTGATCTTCACAGATGGGCACCTTTGTACCCGTCATGGCTGGTGATAGCGCATGGCACAGCGGAAAAAGGAGTTTTGGCTAACTAAAGCAGAGTGTGTAATTTTACACCACGCGCTAAATCAGTCTAATAATCTCATTTACCCAAGACTGAATTTTGGCCCATATCAACATTAACAGGGAATTGACAAAAGATCTAGATGAATATTCCCCTCATCAGAACCTAGAACAAAAGGAATATTATTCAAACCACACTATATACAACTATATATAGTTCTCATTACTTACAATAATCAATAACGACAGACTCAGTTTTTCTATTTACCTTGCTTTATCTATTTTTCTTTTGTAATGTATATGGAAATGGTCAAACAAAGATACAATATTGAATCTGAATCATCACACAAGAAAACACAAAAATCAATCATTCATAATAACATCTAATTTAAGGAGCATGATTTGAGTGGATAGAGTAAGAGACAAAAGTGCATTATAATGAGATAAATACAAATACAGAATCTCTCACGAACCTAGGAAAACTACAGCACAGCGTCCTAATATTCGAAAAGCTAACCCTCCGGCTGGAAGGGAAAGCTGGGGCAATCCTCACAAGGTATGAGGAGCAAAGTTAAAGGTGTCAGCTTCCAGATCTCAATAAGAAACAGCTCACTCGAACGCCTTGTTTCTCTCCTCTCCTAACCAAGACTAAAAACATGGATTCTATCACTAATAGTTATACCCTAAATGAGTCCAACCCTATTCTTGTTTCAAAATCAGCAAAAGTCTCTCTTTACTTTGCCAAGAAGCATAGGGTGTCAAGTCACACCACTTCCGTTGTTCTTCTCTCTCAAAGGTTCATTGTTTTGTTTCATGCCGTCATCATCGTCCTTCAGCAGAGGAAATCAAATTCTTCTTCTTCCTCGACAGGCGCACATCCAAACAAAGGTTGATACATTTCTAGCACAGTTATCCACAAAACTAATACTTTGCTTCAGACATTAGGAAGTTTCCGCAGATACTTGAAACACGTAGCAGCCATTTGACAAGAAAGAATGCAATGGTCATCTATAATGAATAGAACACAATTTTCTGCATTTCTAAATTTTAAAGCAAAATTAACCCTAAGTCAGCTTCAAGATTTCTTTGCAAAGCGTGCAGTTTTTATTCCTCTAGGAGAAATAGACAAGATCAATTATTGATTCAAAATTAAACTCCATTTTCATAATTCATTTCATTTCAATCTTCATTAATCAATTACTAAACGCAATTCATTTTAAACTATTATTCTATATAATTAATATTGTTCAGTTAAACGTTAAATCAAACACGTGTTTTCTTTTCACCTTTGCTCATGGAAAATCTCATTGTGCACTTTTTATTAACTTTCCATTCATTCATTTATGGCCTACTTAAACGCTTTGTCATTTTCCCGCGTCTAAATTATCTAGTAACACTTTATCGGTTAATTTCAAAACTTGTTAATGATTTTCACACAATAGGAAGTTTAATCCGAGCTCCATCACTGGGGAGAATTCATGCAGAGAGATTGGAAAAAACTATCAAGGAATTTGACATAAACACAGAGGCGAAAAAACTTGATAAATTGGCCAAGGATATACGCTTCTATGATAAGAAAGCTACATACCCGTACCTTCAGGAGGACTATTTCAAACAAGACACCCAAGGTCGATTCTACAACAGAGGCAGAGGAGGGTACAGAGGCAACAGACAGTTCACTACCCTCTCTGAATCATCCGGCTCCTACAGTGCTGGGAGTGATAATGAACAAGCAGGTACTAGCGGAGGGTACCAATACCAAGACAACTGGTATCAACCACCTTAGGGCCCCCAAGCATCTTCATCTCCTTTTTTTAGAAGATACCCAATGGCGACCACCCAGAGGGAGAGGGTACAACTGGAACAGACCGACACGACGAGGACAGAATCTACAGAATTGGGATGCAGGACGCCAACAGGGACAGAACCCGAAGCAGGTGAGATTCCAACAAGAGAATCACGGGGAGATCAACACCCGCCGGCGCACCTACAGATGGTGAAGGAGGGAAGAAGCCCTATTATCAACTTGTCTACACATGTACTGTCCGAGAATGAAACCAGTGTTCTAAGTAAGGGACTCTCTTTTGTGCCTACATCCTACCCCAACCGTTTCAAAATAAAGACGGAACTGCACCGTTTCTTTCGGAAAGTTAGGTTGAGACATTACTTCAAACATTCCCTACCGAGATCCTCCACATCACATACTGGATTGAGAACACCATCCACTTTTATGCCTCCTGCACACATGATGCCACATAAAATTCTGACTTTTGAAAGCGTGGTACTCCGAGATGTTCTGAAAGTGTGCTCCACCAAGTCCTATGTCAAGCACAACGTTACGAAGGGGGAACGTGAGGCCCTTAACACCCTGAAGAACAATAAGATGATAGTAATTGAGCCAGCGGATAAGGGTGGCACTATTGTAGTCCAAAACACTCCAGACTACAAAGCGGAGATCTACTCACAACTACGTGATGGCATAAGCTACGCCACCCTCAGCACAGACCCTACAAAGGAAGTCAGGAAACTAATCAGGCTGATTACGGAAAAAGTTAAAGAAGTCGGCTTTCTCTCAGACCAAGAATTCGAATATTTGAATACGAAACAGCCGCGCCTCCCCACCATCTACACCCTACCCAAGGTGCACAAGAACCTGCAGCACCCACCGGGTAGGCCCATCATCTCGGGTTGCGGATCTCTTCTGGAACCGGTATGTAAATACATCGACTTCTTCCTGAAACCACTAGCTGAAATCACTAGAGCTTACCTTCATGACACCATGCAAGTGATCAATCTGATTGACACCATGAAATTCGACGCAGAGACTCAACTATTGGTAACGCTTGATATAGTATCCCTATACACGAGTATCCCACAACTACCTGCCCTGGAAGTGAGGACGAAAGCACTTGAGAAGAGACCTCAACCTGTGAGTGTTCCAACAGAGTTCATAGTGGAGCTGCTGGAGGTGGCAATGATGAAGAACTTTTTCGTCTTTCAGAACGAATTCTTCCTCCAAACCAATGGAATGGCAATGGGGGCGGCCTTCGCACCGGACCTGGCCATCCTCTTCATGGATGACTTTGAAGACAACTTCATCTTCACTAACACCAATCCTTACATGAGGAACGTCACACACTGGCGACGTTACATAGACGACGTACTGCTGATCTGGTCAGGAAATGAGATGGAGTTACAAAGCTTTTTTGATTGGTTGAATGCCCGATCACAGGACATCAAATTTACCATCCATTGGGATAGGAATACCATTGACTTCCTGGATATCACCATAAAGACATCAGGTGATCATCTTTACACTATTCTGTACAGAAAACCGGCAGAACGCAACACCTTGCTGAGATATTCCAGCCACCATACGAGAGGCCTTTGAGACAACCTGCCCTTCGGGCAATTTTTTCAGATCCAGAGGAATTGTTCCTTGAAGGATGATTACTTCCGTGAATCAGAAGATCTAATTAACCGCCTCGTCGAACGAGGATACCCAAAGAGAATGGTCAAGAGAGCAAGGAAAAGGGCCTGGTATTATGACAGAGAGTCACTGCTGACACCTAAACAACACACACTGGATACCAACAGAATGATATGCGTAACTACATACTGCACCAGGAGTAATGAAATCAAAAAGATAATCAATGGCCATTGGAAGCTTATTTCAGATGACCTGGAAATTCAGGACCCACCGATGCACTCCTTCAAGAAAGCCAAAAACATCAGAGACCATGTGGTCCTTTCTTTATTGGACATGCCACCGAAGCAGACCATCCAAACTATGTGGAACCTTCCTGAGGTGGTGGGCCATTTTAAATGTACGCTATGTAAGGCATGCAGGATGACAATTGAAACCAAGACTTTTTGTTACAAACAACATACTATAGACCTCAAGGCACACACTAATTGCAACTCAACAGATGTGATCTACGTAATTCTATGTCCCTGTAATGAGTTATATGTAGGTCAGTCTAGGCAAAAAGTTAAAACTAGGATCCTGCAACACTGCAGCAGGGTACGTTGTAACACTGTGGGGGCACCCCTGGTAGAACATTTTACGGCCAAAGCACATCCACCCGAGTCCATTAGATGGTTGGTCCTTGAAAAAGTTTCCCTTGGTGCTAGAGGTGGAGACATGGGTTCCATTCTAAACATAAGAGAATGTAAATGGATGTACCTTCTGGACACGGTGAACAATGGCCTGAATGAACTTGATGGTACCAACGCCCAATTATCTGTTTTAATTGCTGAATAAATGTATACCAATGTGTTGATCTACACTTGGTTGTGGCTGCCTGTGGCCACCTGTTAACATCTACTAACCTAATCTCTAAACATATATATGCATTTTTTCGCCTAAAACTGTGGCCCTCTGTATGGTTTTGACCTTCACTGGATTTGCAATGGTGCTGTCTAGTTAGGATCTTGTCAGAAACCATGATATCGATATGTGATGTATTCGGCCCCCATTATTGCATTTTTAGCCTTTCCAGACACCATTTTCTATGTGAAAACTTTTACATTTTAGTGGTCTTGTCATGTATTTTCCCACTTTGTAATATGCTCATTCCTCATGTATATCCGTGTATCATTTCACCATGACGGTAGAACTTTCTTAATTACACAAAAGACTGACACTCATAAGACACACCTTCCTTGCTATTGGTCAACAGGGACAAGCCCCCAGGGAACTGTAATCATCCAGCGGCAGCACTCTACGTGCACACACGCCGCGTTAGAGCTATTTATAGAACTGAAGCAGCGCCCACGGCTATTCCCGAGCCGGAGTGCCACGACGGAGGTAGGCGAGCTCACGCTCGAGTGTTTGTGTGTTTGAAGCACGATTTTTTCTTGAATGTAGTAACAGCTATCAGAGGTGCCATTATCATAGTATGAGTACCATTTGTACTGCATTACGCCAGGTTTTAGAGTTATAACCTGAATCGAGAGACATGCCTGCGGTTAATGCTATTCAATAGATACGCCCGTTTGTGATGGCTTGGGCGGCCGCGATTTACCCTGGCTTTCGTGAGGACGCGTCTTCGCGCTATTCAGGTGTCAGAGGCCAGTGTCATAAATTTGGTAAACGGGGCATTTTTGATTTGTAATTTTGAGGCGGCTTGAGATATTTCTGTACCGCTTTAAACCCAAATAAGTTCTTTATTTGACTGCACTGTCCTCCACTTAAAGCATGTTTATTTTAAGTTGCCATTACGAGGTTACATGCTTTTTATGTACACAGATGAGGTACCGGCCTCCTTGCTATTTCTCTTGTAAGATGGAGAGAGAATGTACATGTTATGCTTTTAGCTCATGTATCACCCAGACTATTCCCCTATTTCTCTTTTTTAGTGAATAAGATTTGTCTTTCGACTGCAAGGGATATTGTGACCCACAGTCTACATAACGGATGATGATGCGTGCAATATTGGCCGCTCTTTCTTCCCGCTAATTAGTAAGCTATGGATTTGTGCCACCTTAAACACGTTAGGTTTCCATTTGATTGAGGCGCTCGTACCCTGACCCTGTGTTCTCTCAGACTATAAGAGCTCTGCTGAGCCTACTTCTTCCGACTGTACAGCTGAGGCAACCTGCTGTTAACCGGTGTAGGTATCTACTACCTTTTAATTGGAAGCATTCACACAACTTTTTTGATATGTTCCTCCTCTTACACTCTGTCCCAATTGTTTACAGGTGCTCTTCTCAGTTTTGTCCTGATGAAGACACCACTTTGAGGACTGAACCCACCCTGCTTCCCAGGGGTCGAAACGTTGACTATACATACTCACCCCACACGCTCTGACAACTGAATTCTCATTAGTTGGTGTCCTTCAGGGCTATGTGTACATATGGGAACAGTTGACCTGATTTAGGCCGGAAATACCATGTATAATTGATGTATATTTGTCACGCTACCTCTCCCCTGTCCACCACCTTCACTCTTTCACTTGAACCCCAAACCCACTTACGTCCCTCTTCCTACACCAAGAGCACTGTAAATACAACTACATCTTTAGATGTATGAGCAACTGTGTTGCCTCATGTGATCAATGCTTTGAATTATAATTGCATTAATTGCCAACCACTTTGACAATAAATTGCATTTTTGCAGTTCATGTAAACTTGGCTTCGTGAATGCGGATATTTCTTTTCTTTTGAAACTGTTACTATTGCGACCATTTACTTATTGTACTGTTACTTAACCCCTTTGTCATTTTCCCACGTCTAAATTATCTAGTAACACTTTATCTGTTAATTTCAAATCTTGTTAATGAGAGATAGTAAAAATAAATAACCTACATTTTGCATTTAATGCAAAGCCATCCACAACTGCCTTAGGGCCCAATTTCGATGTCATTAGGAAGGCCTCCAGACGGGTTCCGGAATGTGCAAATCCGATTCTAAGCCTATGTTTCCGACCGCATCGTACGATGCGAAGATTACATCTGCGTTGACCGAATCATTTCCGAAACCCGATCCTGTCCACCCGTGTCGTTCTCAGACTAATTGTGCCGCGCAATGGAGCCTGATTCTGAAAGAGCAAGTACGGTGCACGATTCGGACAGCCGTATTGACTCGGTCTCAGCGAGACAAAACGGCTGTGGGAATCGGACTTCGGGGGGCCGTAGCAGGCCCCCCTTCACTCGGGGCCCTCTGAATCAGTCACAGGGGGTGCCCATGGGTCCCCCCGATCCAAGCATGCACAGGGTGGCGGGCACCATGGGGTTCCCGCCACAGGGTGTACTCTTTTCCTCACCCACCACTTTTTGCTATGGGAGCCTGTGTACGCGTTCGGTATACAGGCTCCAATAGAGTTCAATGGGAGTCCGAGCGAACCGAGTCCGTCACCGTACGGGTGCATCATACTCGTTCGGTCGGACTCTCACAGCGCGATTCGCTAGGAAAGCCCTCCGGATCTGAGTCGTATGGAGGGCTTTCCTAGGGAGATCGGAACTGGGCCCCAAATGTTTTTCAAAAGCTTATAGCACTGAAGTTGCATCCTGCATGACCGCTGTGCTGCCCCTGTTAAACATACAAATAAAAATTATGAACAAAGCATGTCCTATGTTAGTTAAATACTTGGAGAACAGGGCAATTTTCTGAAACTGCTTTTTCTCCCTAATTATAAATCTAAGGGCAACTTCAACATCTTGAATAAAAGAAACATCTTGAAATTACTGGGTGCTGTAAGGGGTTTATCGCACCTAACATCAACTCACACAAAAAAAAAATATATAGAATTTCTGCCCACAACTGACCAACAGACAAACAAAGCAACCTTAGTAATTTGGTGATTGATAGTGAATAAGCTTCTTTGTAAGAAGACTTGATTTCCAACTTCTAACTGGGCAATAAGCATCATGGAGGATGCAAAGTATATTTACCTAGAAATACTCCTACCCGACATGCAACATACTACTTCTTTTAAAGCACTAAAAACACAGGTTAGAAATAAATCAGCCCTAAGTAGCCTGGGCTTAAGAGGAGCAATGGGGCCCCATAGCTCAGCAAGATATATGTCAGCCAGGGTTGAAAATATTGTATCATCCAGAAAAGGGCAGAAAATTGTAAACTTAATTGCACATCAAATCAACAGGAAGATAACTGGAGCAGGCTGTCTGCAGCCTCAACAAAGAATAATGCAAACTTAAATAGGGAAAAAACACATTGCCCCATCAAACCTTAGGGGCCGATTCACAAAGGACCTCTGCACTCGTGACAAAGGCCCCACGGTCGAGGTGGGGTGGCCCGCACTCGTGGTGGGGGCCCAGCTATGGGACACTGCTCTATGGAGGTCCTGCCACAACTGCGGGGACTCCGTCACGTGTGCGGAGGCCCTTTGTGAATCAGGCCCTTAGTGTTTGCTTATGGAATGCGAAGGGGTATGCCCTGGGTAGCTGATGATGCAGAGATCCAAAAATGTTGTCAGATTTTTGACATCTTGCCACTCCAGGAAACATGGCAAGAAACAACTTTCCCCTTCTAGGTTATATAGAGTACCAACTGCCTGCCACACATGCAATTGATAATGGCGTCCAATATACGGTCTTTCAAAATACACTGCTTTCTAGGGGTAGGGTTTTTAGTAAAGACAGGAAGATTGGCGCTCAAGCAAGTATGCGTTGTGTCTATATAGCCAAAATGTGTACGGTGCTGCCAGGTCGGCGGAGATACCCTGTAACCCCCGTAAGTGTGTGAGTCAAAGAACCCACACTAATAATGAGAATATTGTCCCGGGCACACGTAATGTAGGATAAAACAATGGTTGAAAGTCTCGTATTATGCCAATATCTATGGTCGACACCAGAATGTTAATCAAATGAATTTAATGCTGTAACAATGAAAAACGAACAACCAGCCAACACGTGTTTCGTCACATGAGGGAACTATCCCGTGACTTCTTCAGGGCTGGGGAAGATACAAAACAACGAGTGAAAGAATGTCAATTGATGGAGAAGGTTGTTGCCAACCTGAGCAAAAGACACAGTTGCGGAATCGAATCACCAGTACTATGTGGAAACCCTAAATACAAGTGTGAAAAGATGCATATAAAAGTGTCTTGGTAAGTCAACATTGACCGTGGTACGATATAAGTGACAGCACAGGGAAGGAAAAAATGGGAAACAATATAGTGACACAATCCTAATAAGTGGTGATGGTTGGTGTATTGGTGACATCACTAGGGTAAATAGTAAAAAAACAAGTATAGTTGTAGCTAGAGCATAACTGCTCGCAAGGTAAGCATGGAGGTCACGACAAAAGGTTGATGGGAAACAAAATAGTAACACAATCCTAGTAAGTGGTGACAGTTGGTGTGTTGGTGACAACACTTGGGTAAATAGTGGAAATACCAAGTATAAATGTAGCAAGAGCATGACTGCTCGCAAGGTAAGCGTAGAGCTTACGACAAAAGGTTAGTGGGTAACATCTAACATGTTCAAACATTACTGCACCATTCAGTTGCAAAAAACGTGGGTAAATTGTTTGTACAAATGGAAAGGCAGGAACACATATAATCGAGAAAAAATGGTCAGCTGAGTAGGTGTCGAGAGGCAAGGGGCTCTCGTGTGAATGAGAGGACTAAACATAACCAGGGGGGCAAAGGGAGTAAATCACCCAATAGGTGGAGACTGCCATGAGAAGCTGTATGTGACAAACAAAAGGATCGTAATCAGTGCACAACGTGGCGGGTGGTTGGAAGAAGAATCACCTGAGAAGCGAAGCTGTGTCACTGACGGTAACTGGGGATCGGCGGGAGGGTCCTACCCGGCCAGGTGGTTAGCGAGGACCAGGTGGGTCGACGTGGCAGGGTAAGTGCTAGGAGGGACCCCAAGGATAAGAGACCCCTACAGGGTGGGCTATGACAAAGGGGCGGAATGCCCATAAGTAGTACGCGGACCTAGAACCAAAGGAGAGGAGGGTGGGGGGTTTAATAAAGAAAGGGGAGAAGGGAACAGTGAGCCATGAGTCCCAGGGATGAAGCAAGCAACCTAGACAATCAGCGTGGGAAGCTTACCTCTGTGTGGAAAATAAACCGTCAAAAACAGGACATAACAGTGTGCCGGAATTGGAAGATGCGAAGGGTAGTACGCTGAAAAGAGAGAGTATGGTAAAGAAAGTGACAAGCAGTGACGGGATAGGGGTTGGGAAATGAGGATGGTGCGATGTAGTCTTACCAAGGAAGGATAATGAAGGAAACTGTCCAGTGTCTCACAGAAGCGTGGGGGGAAAGGCGTCTATGCTGAATCGAAGAAGCTGATCTATGGAGGGAAGTGGAGTCGGTCAGGAGGCACTGAAGGGAAATGACTGACAACGGTGGAAAGGCGGAATGGCCAGAGGAGCTTACCTAGAGTGTTCATAGCTGCGGGGGGAACGGCGTGTATGCTGATCTGACGAAGCTAATCTGTGGAGGGAAATGAGCCTGTCAGGATGCACTAAAAGGGAATATGCTGACAAGGGTAGAGGGGCGGTGTTGCCAGAAGAGCTTACCTCGAGTGTTCGTGGCTGCGGGGGAACAGCGTGTATGCTGATCAGGAGAAATAAATCTGTGGAGGGAAGTTGAACCGGTCAGGAGGCACTGAGAGAGGAGTGACCAAATTGGTAGAGGGGCGGTTTGGCCATCTGAGCTTACCTTGAGTGTACATAGCTGTGGGTAGGGAGACACTGAAGCAGGGTTGGAAACGGAAGCCCATGGTGGAAATGTTGCGGTATTTAGGTCTGCGAGGGAAGGAAAGACTAGACCATCGATGGCAGGTCTGCCTATGACGGGGTCGACGTGGTGGATTGTGCGTACTGCAAGGTGAGGGCGAGTGGTGACGTCACTGCTTCCGCAAGTGAAAGTCAGCCCCCACCGAAACATGGCAAAAATAAGAAGTGTGAGGCACGGGGCCATGAGTAGATGGGTCTGTGCTCAGGACTGTGCGCTGAGGGATGGCAGTCACGGGGGATGTGTGGAGAAAGTAGATAGAGTGTGTGAGCCATAGATGGGCAGGATCCTGGCGTGACCCATACCACCATGAGGCCATGATTAAAGAAAAAATGTGCAGTGAAGGTGACATGAGGGTAGAATAAACATATGTGCTGGTGTACAGGAGATCACTGAGATAGTGTGACAGAAATGTCAATTGGTGCAGCAAACATGACCTGGGAGGAACAAATGTGTAGTGATTATGTTCTTGGCTAGCGGTTAAGTTGACCACAGGGTTCCAATATAAATGTCCTTTACCTGGGGCTGGTATGGGATCTCTCCCCAAAAGTCAACCTGTGGAACTCAACAAGAGTGTAAAGAAACGCATTCTGTTACCAATAGCAAAAGCACCTTGCTGATAGTACAGAGTTCACAGTTCAGTCGCCCAGAAAGTAATGGAGCTCATGATCCGTGTTTAATCCGTGTTGTACTGTTTGAAGATGCATAATCCAAGTGGCCTCAAGGCGCCTTAGTCTCAGTTCTCTGTTGCCGCCTCTAGCACTGGCGGCTGCAATGTCAAATCCGAAAAAGGAGAAGCGTTTTCTCATGCCTTGGGTGGAGCAGGTGGCTGCATGTACTGCCATAGGATATCTGATGTCCTGATGTTGGAGCGCTCTGATGTGTTCCCCAATGCGTTCTTTAAGCGGTCTAATGGTGCTGCCGATATACCATCGTTTGCATGTGCACTCTAGAGCATATATGACAAATTTAGTGTTGCAATTGATATTACATTTGATTAGGTACCATTTCTTGTTCAATGCTGTGAAGTTTTTGACCCCATTCTGGGCTAGCCTGCAGACTCCACAGCAACCACATTTGAAAAAACCCAAGGAATGTGCTGTGAGCCATGAGTGACTGGTGAGGGGTCCTGGTACACTGGGACTAAGTCTCGTCCTTAGAGTTCTGCCTCGCCTGTAGGTGATTTGAGGCCTAGTGGTGATGACATCCTTGAGAGAGGTGTCAGCAAGTAAAATGCCCCAGTGTTTATTAAGACTTTTCTTGATGGCTATGCCCATGTCGCTATAGTCAGTGATCAGTCTAGCTGGTTGATCCTGTTCCTTGGTTGTCTGTTTATCATGTAATGTTTCCTCCCTTGCTATGTTATGGATTCTTTTCCCTGCTTTGCATATGGTGTGTGCATTATAACCTCTGGCTTTGAATCTATGTTTCATGTTAGACAAACATTTCTGAAATTCGGGTTCTTCGCTACAGATCCTTCTAGCTCTAACAAATTCCCCGTAGGGGATTGCCTAAATCTGATGGAACGGGTGAGAGCTTTCAGCATGTAAGATGGCATTGCATGATGTTTCTTTTCTATGTAATCTACTGTGTAGTGCGTCTGACTTGATGTAGAGTTCAACATCCAGAAATGTGATGCTAGATGTACTGAAGTCACTCGTGAATTTCATGTTCATGTCATTGGAGTTGAGATGTCTGCAGAATTCCTCAAGTTTACTTTGGGACCCTGACCATAGTAATAGACAATCATCTATATAGCGTCCCCAGTAATTAATTGTGTCAACCCATGGTGCCACTTTGGTGCTCCAGATCCAATTGGATTCCAAGACACCCATGTAGAGGTTTGCAAAAGATGGAGAGAAGTTTGAGCCCATGGCTACGCCCTTGTTTTGTTTGTACCAGATGTTGTTGTAAATGAAGAAATTGTTATTGAGAATGATGTCCATCATCTCAATGAGCATGTTGGTGTGTTGCCATAAGGGGGCAGGCCTGTTCAGTAGCAAGCTGGTGATAGCTTTCAGTCCCAACTCGGGTTCAATGGTGGTATAGAGAGAAACCACATCTAAAGTAGCTAAAGTCATACCCGGTTGCCACTGGACATCTGCCAAAATACTCAAAATGTTTAGTGTCCTGGATGTGAGAAGGTAAATTCTTTACCATGGGGCCCAAGAAAAGATCAACGTACTGTGCAAGTCTCTCAGTAGGACCGCCAATCCCCGAAACAATTGGTCTGCCGGGTGGAAATGGTGCAGGCTTATGTATCTTGGGTAAAGTGTACAGCCAAGGAAATGCAGGCCTGTGTACCTTTAAATAGAGAAGCTCCTGGTCATCAATGAGACCCAATGCGTGCCATTCGGATAAGCACTTGTTAATCTTGGAGATGAGTGTACCTGTGGGGTTGTAACTGAGACATTCATAACAGGAGGTGTCCTGTAGTTGGGTCAGGATTTCATTGTGGTAGTCGATCCGATTCATTACCACGACGTTACCGCCTTTATCAGCCTCTTTGATTATGATGTCTGTGTTGGTGCCCAGTGTTTTCAAAGCGACCCATTCCTCTCTACGTAAATTGTCCTTTGTTCTGCGTTTGGTGCTTAGCCTTTTACCTTCATGTTTATCTATGTCCGCCAACACAAGATTGTAAAAGATGTCGACGGAGTTGCCCCCTGCGAGCATGGGAGTCCATTTGGACTTGGTCTTAAGACCACTGTTCAGGGTAAGGTTTGTACCGATATCTAGTTCCTGAAGGAGATTCTCCATATTCATAGGAGGATCGTCCGAATCTGTGAGGGACAGGAGCAGATGCGTGACCTGAATATCTTTGATACTCTGTACGCCTGATGCGTTGTCAACGCATATCTTTTTAACATTCATGGTAGTAGGAGGAGTACCACTGAAGTGTTTTTTGATTTTAAGGCACCTAATGAATTTGAAGAGGTCAATCTTATGTCTGCATGTGTTTCCTTGTTCGTGCGGGTTGAAACTCAAGCCTCTGCTTAATAATGAAATCATTCCACTGTTAAGAGTTTGGGAACAGAGATTGACTACCTGTATGCCCAGATCCGGCTGATCTATTTGTTCCTCCCGTCCAAGGACCTCAGTTTCTTTTTGTAATTTTCTGACTCCTGACCTCTTCCCTCTGCGGGTTTTCTTTCTAGGACTCCTTGTCTCTGTTGCGTTCTGTTTTCCCTGCGAATCGTTTGGACCTCTCTTAAAAAAGATGAATTGGTTTGGCCTGGTCTGATTAAACTGCTTGACTGATTATCAGTATCACTATCACTAGTTTGTATGGTGTTCAGAGAGGTGGAGCTGGAAGACAAAGAGGAAGTGTCTGTCAGGGTTGGTCTATCTCCCTGAGGTGCGGTCTGAATCAACTGGTCGTATTTTCTGGCAAAGGTGAAAACACGTCCCTCCTTGTAATCTGCTTTGTCCCTCCTAAGTTGTCTGGCCTTTCTATCCTTAATCTCGTTCTGATGTTTGGTCAAGATCTCATTGAGGATAATGTAATTCTTTTCTGTGGCTTCCTTAAGGTCTAAGTCAATGATCTCTTTTTCTAGGTTAGAAATTTCAATTTGAAGTCTTGCTACTTTGCGCTCTGCGCTTTCTATTAGTATGTTGATGAGTGTGTTCGAGTTAGCGGTGAGGGTTTCTTCCCATTTGCCTAATAAATCATCATCGAGATCGTCAAAAGTGGGAAAAATTTGAGAACGGAGTCCCCTTGGGACTCTGTTGAGTCTTAAGTATTGTTTAAGGGTGGCACTGTCCCACCACCTGGAGTTCTCAGTCTTTTTTAGTCTCTGTAGTCTTAAGAATTTCTCTTTGAGACCTTCTTTACGTAGGGGGTTTCCACTTGTGGATGCTGAGCTGATCGGAGTCCCTTTAGATAAGATATCAAAAAGTTCTGATGCGACCCTATCTCTATCCATCACCTGATCTGTGTATGTATCTATATAAGAGTTTGTAATGCTGCGGCTGCCCTTCCTGAGACCAAAAGGTGCTATCTAGGGGTAGGGTTTTTAGTAAAGACAGGAAGATTGGCGCTCAAGCTAGTATGTGTTGTGTCTATATAGCCAAAATGTGTACGGTGCTGCCAGGTCGGGGGAGATACCCTGTAACCCCCGTAAGTGTGTGAGTCAAAGAACCCACACTAATAATGAGAATACTGTCCCGGGCACACGTAATGTAGGATAAAACAATGGTTGAAAGTCTTGTATTATACCAATATCTATGGCCGACACCAGAATGTTAATCAAATGAATTTAATGCTGTAACAATGAAAAACGAACAACCAGCCAAAACGTGTTTCATCACATGAGGGAACTATCCCGTGACTTCTTCAGGGCTGGGGAAGATACAAAACAACGAGTGAAAGAATGTCAATTGATGGAGAAGGTTGTTGCCAACCTGAGCAAAAGACACAGTTGCGGAGAACGGTGGAATCGAATCACCAGTACTACGTGGAAACCCTAAATACAAGTGTGAAAAGATGCATATAAAAGTGACTTGGTAAGTCAACATTGACCGTGGTACGATATAAGTGACAGCACAGGGAAGGAAAAAATGGGAAACAATATAGTGACACAATCCTAATAAGTGGTGATGGTTGGTGTATTGGTGACATCACTAGGGTAAATAGTAAAAAACCAAGTATTGTTGTAGCTAGAGCATGACTGCTCGCAAGGTAAGCATGGAGGTCACGACAAAAGGTTGATGGGAAACAAAATAGTAACACAATCCTAGTAAGTGGTGATAGTTGGTGTGTTGGTGACAACACTTGGGTAAATAGTGGAAATACCAAGTATAAATGTAGCAAGAGCATGACTGCTCGCAAGGAAAGCGTAGAGGTTACGACAAAAGGTTAGTGGGTAACATCTAACATGTTCAAACATTACTGCACCATTCAGTTGCAAAAAACGTGGGTAAATTGTTTGTACAAATGGAAAGGCAGGAACACATATAAACGAGAAAAAATGGTCAGCTGAGTAGGTGGTCGAGAGGCAAGGGGCTCTCGGTGTGAATGAGAGGACTAAACATAACCAAGGGGGCAAAGGGAGTAAATCACCCAATAGGTGGAGACTGCCATGAGAAGCTGTATGTGACAAACAAAAGGATCGTAATCAGTGCACAACGTGGCGGGTGGTTGGAAGAAGAATCACCTGAGAAGCGAAGCTGTGTCACTGACGGTAACTGGGGACCTGCTTCAGTGTCTCCCTACCCGCAGCTATGTACACTCGAGATAAGCTCAGATGGCCAAACCGCCCCTCTACCAATTTGGTCACTCCTCTCTCAGTGCCTCCTGACCGGTTCAACTTCCCTCCACAGATTTATTTCTCCTGATCAGCATACACGCTGTTCCCCCCACAGCCACGAACACTCGAGGTAAGCTCTTCTGGCAACACCGCCCCTCTACCCTTGTCAGCATATTCCCTTTTAGTGCATCCTGACAGGCTCATTTCCCTCCACAGATTAGCTTCGTCAGATCGGCATACACGCTGTTCCCCCCGCAGCAACGAACACTCTAGGTAAGCTCCTCTGGCCATTCCTCCTTTCCACCGTTGTCAGTGATTTCCCTTCAGTGCCTCCTGACTGACTCCACTTCCCTCCATAGATCAGCATCTTCGATTCGGCATAGACGCCGTTCCCCCCACGCTTCCGTGAGACACTGGACAGTTTCCTTCATTATCCTTCCTTGGTAAGACTACATCGCACCATCCTCATTTCCCAACCCCTATCCCGTCACTGCTTGTCACTTTCTTTACCATACTCTCTCTTTCCAGCGTACTACCCTTCGCATCTTCCAATTCCGGCGCACTGTTATGTCCTGTTTTTGATGGTTTATTTTCCACACAGAGGTAAGCTTCCCATGCTGATTGTCTAGGTTGCTTGCTCCATCCCTGGGACTCATGGCTCACTGTTCCCTTCTCCCCGTTCTTTATGAAACCCCCCCACCCTCCTCTCCTTTGGTTCTAGGTCCGCATACTACTTATGGGCATTCCGCCCCTTTTTCGTAGCCCACCCTGTAGGGGTCTCTTATCCTTGGGGTCCCTGCCACGTCGACCCACCTGGTCCTCGCTAACCACCTGGCCAGGTAGGACCCTCCCGCCGATCCCCAGTTACCATCAGTGACACGGCTTCGCTTCTCAGGTGATTCTTCTTCCAACCACCCGCCACGTTGTGCACTGATTACGATCCTTTTGTTTGTCACATACAGCTTCTCATGGCAGTCTCCACCTATTGGGTGATTTACTCCCTTTGCCCCCCTGGTTATGTTTAGTCCTCTCATTCACACCGAGAGCCCCTTGCCTCTCGACCACCTACACAGCTGACCAATTTTTCTCATTTATATGTGTTCCTGCCTTTCCATTTGTACAAACAATTTACCCACGTTTTTTGCAACTGAATGGTGCAGTAATGTTTGAACATGTTAGATGTTACCCACTAACCTTTTGTCGTAACCTCTACGCTTACCTTGCGAGCAGTCATGCTCTTGCTACATTTATACTTGGTATTTCCACTATTTACCCAAGTGTTGTCACTCAACACACCAACTATCACCACTTACTAGGATTGTGATACTATTTTGTTTCCCATCAACCTTTTGTTGTGACCTCCATGCTTACCTTGCGAGCAGTCATGCTCTAGCTACAACTATACTTGGTTTTTTACTATTTACCCTAGTGATGTCACCAATACACCAACCATCACCACTTATTAGGATTGTGTCACTATATTGTTTCCCATTTTTTCCTTCCCTGTGCTGTCACTTATATCGTACCACGGTCAATGTTGACTTACCAAGTCACTTTTATATGCATCTTTTCACACTTGTATTTAGGGTTTCCACGTAGTACTGGTGATTCGATTCCACAGTTCTCCGCAGCTGTGTCTTTTGCTCAGGTTGGCAACAACCTTCTCCATCAATTGACATTCTTTCACTCGTTGTTTTGTATCTTCCCCAGCCCTGAAGAAGTCACGGGATAGTTCCCTCATGTGACGAAACACGTGTTGGCTGGTTGTTCGTTTTTCATTGTTACAGCATTAAATTCATTTGATTAACATTCTGGTGTCGACCATAGATATTGGTATAATACGAGACTTTCAACCATTGTTTTATCCTACATTACGTGTGCCCGGGACAGTATTTTCAAAATACACTGCCTGAAATATCTCCATGTTAGTAGCTAGGTTGGAATTAAAAGCATCCTGGTTATTAGGACTAGTCGCCTGATATCGACTACCATCAGGACCAGATAATTAGCTTTTGCTATTAACCCCTTTACCGCGGCCGAAATTCCGCCGCGGTGCTGCAGCTTTGAAGAGTGGGCGGGGCCGCGTCGGCCAACGGATGTGCGCAGCACTATGGAGGTAGTGCTCGCGACGGCCGTTGGCTGACAGAAGCAGCGATCGGGTTAACATCTATATAAATACTCAAACCTCTCTGAAAAAAAATCATCGATAAAACAATTAGAGGAAAGCATAGGCGACTTGACAATAACATACCCTACAGCCCATTGGTTAATTATGGGCGATTTTAACATGAATCTAATAAAAGATTCGGAGTCCTTGAAGCAAGTAAATCTGCATAATAATCAATGGAACCTCCTCCACCATGAAACCATCATTCACAAATGGGATAAGACGGATGAACTGCTTACTTTTTTTCATTCATCAGTATTTAGATTTCTGAATGGCCGCTTTGAATCAGGCCAGCCAGCAGCCCCAACTCGTATTCCTAAAACCACCGAAATCAATACTGGATAACAACTTTACTCGCTTGTCTTTTTTCCACTGAATAAAAGAGTAGTCATTAAACAAGAATTGACAGTGGCTACCTACCACAAGTAACACCCATAGATTAGATGTGTGAAATTGTACGCAGTGAAGCAAGCCTAATTGTTCAACAAATACTGTAAATCTAAAACGTTTCAAAAAAGGAATGGCTTAAATAGTAGTTTCATGATAAAAAGAGCAAAGAAAAGAGTAAAAATCATGGCTCTTGGTAGTCACTAATAAACACAGAGCAAAAGAATTAAACCTATTGACAATTTGGCAAGTGTTTACAGAACAGCGAATATAAGAATTTTTGACATCCTAAGCGACAGGGCCCAAAAAGTAGGCGTGCTTAACATAAAGAATTAATGATTCTCTAAAGGTCTAAGAGAAGAGAATAAAAAGGATAAGTAGACAAATAAGATGAGTGAAAAAATCTAAAACAGTGAATCCAGCTAAACTGCTAAAATTACAAAACCTACTGTTGCGCGCACCGCGACCCAAAGTGGCCGCCTAGTGATGGAGCTCCACATTGCACCGGATTTCAAACGCTTCTCGGAGCGGTTCTGCCGCTTTGTTCATCATCATTCTGACACCCTCCTAAATCGGAACGCTTTCAGAGGGTACCATTTTCAGAACTTGCTCTCATGAAGAAGAGATGACTTTGTGCAGGTGACTTTGTATTCTTCCTGACGGCCGCCTTTTTGTTTCTTTCCCTGCCGGTTTTCTCTTCATATTTCTCTACATGACGCCCCTCACTGCAGTTTTTCAACGTTTCCTGCATATTTTGTACATTTTTTCTCTGTGACTGTTGTTTTGCTGTGGGAAGTCTTCATCTTTGTCGATTTTTTTTTCTCTCTCTAAAGTACTTCGCCCTCTATTCTGTGTGGTGCCATTATTTTTCTGCGCTCTCTTTACCACACTCCATGGGTAGGAGCAGACGCCTTCTTCACAACGCCAAATTGGAAGTGAATACTCCTGCTACTTCTGGAGCCAGCGTCTCTACCTTTAATACATTTTCCTGTTTATCTCAACTACTGCCACACGGAGACTGTCTCACCTTTACAGAAAGTCCCATTGCCATGGCGTCTAAAGTGCTGTTACCTTCGACTACCAGCAAGAGACTTAAGCAGGATCCTCCTTCTCCCCCTAAGTCTTCTTCTCGGATCTCCTTAGACATGGTTTGGAAGGAATTACGTGCCCTCCGACCCTTTATTGAGGAAACCAATTCTCGCCTACAAACGCTGGACAATAAATGGTCTTCCATGGAGTCCCGTATCACTGTGGTGGATCATCAACTTAATGACGTACAGGATTCATCTGCTACAATATCCTCGTTGGAGAAGGAAATCTTACAACTTAAAAGAGCGACTGAGGATTTGGAAAATAGGAACCGTCGTAATAATTTATGCATTTATGGTCTTCCTGAGGGACTCGAAGGTGACGACCCCGTCACGTACTTTACATCTTTCTTGCCGCAGTTTTTGGGTCTCCCTCCTACAACTAAACTGAATCTACAACAAGCTCATAGACTGGGTCCTCGTCTTTCTTCCTCATCTGCGCCTTCCAATCCTCGTGGAATAATTATTTTATTTTTGCAATTCACTGACCTTTTGTTGGTACTAAATGCCGCTAAATCCAAAAAGAATCTTTCCTGGCATGGCACCAAAGTATTTGTCTCCCAGGATGTTTCTTCAACGACTGCCAAATGACGGAAGGAGTTTCTGGATCTTCGTCCTGCTCTTCGCTCTTTAGGTGCAAGATATGGCTTGTTCCATCCCTGCCTCTTCAAGGTCACCTTTCTTAACAAGACTTCCACCTTTGAGGACCCAGCTGACCTCCGCAGATTTATCCAGTCTCACTCTACTACATCAATGGAGACGGCTCCTTCTTCCTCTGGATCTTGACTGTCGTACTTCTTTTATTGGATTATTGCATTGAAGCTATTGTTATAGTTCCTATTTTTTGGACTCCATTGTTTTTTCTAGCTCTATTTTACATAACCCCTTGTTTCTTTTACAGGTTCACTGTAATTCACTGTGCTCTATCCATGTTCCATGTTCCCGCTCCTAATCGTGCTCATTTTATTTGATGTCCTGGTGTGATGTGTTGCCCCTTGTTGGGTGTGCTGTTTCTGCTGTACCTTGCCGCCTCTCATCTTTTCCCCTTGTTCCCTTAAGGTACGTATTACAGTCGTTTTGACATGTACTGTCTTCTTTTGCTCTTACTCTTTCTTCCCTCCCTCCCTTTCTTCCCTCCTTGCTGTATCTATTCTTTGTTCTTCCTTTCTGGTCTTACATTCTTCCTTTTCCTACTGGTTGCTCTATTTCCTTCCCCCTTTGTTCCTTTATTTTTTACTTCATTTTTTCACTATTGCATATTTTTTTCTTTATGTATTTTTGATGACTTTACATTCAGAGTTATTTCCTGGAATGTGAAAGGTTTCATTAACCCTATTAAGAGACAGAGAATTTTATCGCATCTTGCCTCTTATAACCCTGATTTGGTCCTTTTACAAGAGACCCACCTTACAGAAGTTGAGGTATTGAAATTAAAGAGAGGTTGGGTGGGTTCAGTTTTATTCTCTCCTACTTCAAATAAGAAAAACAGTGTTATAATTTTATGTCATAAGAAATTGAACTGTAAAATTATATCGCAAGAGAGCGATACTGAGGGAAGAGGGTTGTTAGCTAAGTTGTTAATTAATAACATTTCTTTGACTGTTTTTAATGTTTATGGCCCTACTCATCCTGATTGTTCTTTCTGGCCTCTGATTACACGGAAATGTATTCAATTTAGGGATGATTATTTTATACTAGGAGGTGACTGCAATCAAGTTGTTGACCCCTTTATTGACCGCCAATCTCAGGTTCACTTCACTCCTCACAAATCACATAAACATTTCCTTGACGCTATCTCCCAATCACATCTCGTTGACTCTTGGAGGTTTCTCACCCCAATACTCTTGACTTCTCTTTCTTTTCTCCTCCTCACAACTCCCTTTCCCATCTAGATTATATTTTTCTCTCTCAATCTTTATCTCAAAATCTGTTATCTTCCTCTATTGAACCTATTGTCATCTCTGATCATGCCCCAATTATAACTGATCTTGATTTGCTCCCTCCATGTCCCAGGTCCTCCCGTTGGCGCTTCAATAACTCTCTTCTTCTTGATCCTCTTTTCTCTTCCTCTTTCATCACCTTTACTAACAATTTTTTTTATCTAAACGGTATTACCTCTTCCTCCCCCCATGTTTTATGGGACTCCTTTAAAGCTACCACAAGAGGTTTCATTATAGATTTTGTTTTTAAAAAAAAGAAACGCTTTCTTCAACAACATAAAGCTACCCTGGCGCATATTAAGTCCTTAGAACATAAATTTTATACTTCATCAGCGGATTCTGTCCTTCTAGATCAGATACGTGCCAAATTAGCATTTAATAAAACCTCTACTGACAATGCATCTTCCATTCTTCTTCGTAGTAGTGCGCGTTACTACGGAGGTCGATATAAGGTTGGGAAACTTTTAGCGAACTATCTTAAAACTCGTAAAGACCGTACTCTGATTGATTCTATCTATTCTCCAGATGGTTCTCTTCTGCACAAGGATCAGGATATTCTTAATGCATTCAAAATGTTTTATAGGGATCTTTATACCCCAGAATCTCCTCCTTCCAGTTCCCTTATTCAATCCTATCTTGACAACCTCCCAACCCCATCTACTTCTCATCTCAATCTTTCAGATCTTGAAACAGACTTATCCCTTAATGAATTATCCTCTGCGTTAAATGCTTTAAAGAAAGGGAAAACTCCTGGCCCGGATGGTTTTTCAGTTGAATTTTATTTGCATTTTTCTAACTTATTGCTTCCTAAACTTTTAAATCTTTTCCACTCATTCTTTCTCTCTGGAAGAACAGAGGGCACTTTTCAAGAGGCCCCAATTTGCCTCATACATAAGGAGGGACAAGACCCTATGTTTTGTAAAAACTATCGGCCGATTTCCCTGGTCAATGTAGACTATAAGCTATTTGCCAAAACACTCGCACTACGTTTAGACCCCCTTATGCCTCATTTGGTCGGTAAGGAGCAGTGTGGCTTTGTCAAGGGTAGATTGACTTCGGATAACTCTCGCCTTTTTCTTAATGTTTTAAACAAACTTCCTTCCCTTTCCACATCTTTGGCGGCCATTTCTGTCGATGCTGAAAAAGCATTTGATAGAGTTGATTGGTCCTTTTTATTTGCAGCTTTGAAATGGCATGCGTTTGGTCCCAAATTGATCTCACTTATTTCTTTGTTATATTTTGCCCCCAGAGCCTCGGTACTAGTCAATGGTTGTGTCTCATCCTATTTTCCCTCCAACACGGAGTCCGTCAAGGCTGCCCCCTCTCCCCCCTTCTTTTTGTCCTAGCTCTTGGACCCTTCTTATCCTCAATCCGTAATAACAACTCTATATCTGGTTTTTCTTATGGTGATCAACACTTAAAACTTTCAGCTTATGCGGATGATATTCTACTCTTTATTTCTGATCCTGAAACCTCTATCCCCCCTCTGTTACGCGCATTCACTTCCTTTTCCCTTGTCTCTGGATATAAAATTAATTCAGATAAAACAGAAATTCTCCCTCTCACTAAATTTTGTCTCCCTCATTCTTTTTCCTCCACCGGTTTTGCCTGGAGTGGTTCCAAAATCAAATACTTAGGTATGTGGTTCTCCAACTCCATCGCCTCCACTATTAAATTAAATATGACTGCGCTCCTGTCTCGAATTGTCAAACTACTTTCCTCTTGGAACCCTCTTTTTCTTTCATGGTGGGGTCGATTAGACTCAATTAAGATGATGATTACCCCTATTTTGATTTATGCTCTTTCTATGCTTCCCGTCCACATTTCTGTCTGTCATTTTAAACCAATTGACTCTCGCCTCTCTAAATTTCTCTGGAAGAACAAAAGAGCTAGGATTTTTTTATCTTTTCTTTGTAAGACAAGACCTAACGGAGGTGTGAATTTTCCTGACTTGCGCCTTTATCACAAATCATTTTGCCTTCGCCAGGCCTCGAAATGGCTCCTTTCCGAATCCTCTCCTTTCACTCCCCTTTGGCTCTCCATTGAACGAGCCTTATTATTGCCCTTTTCTTTCAAGGAAGTCCTTGCCTTTTCTGCCAAAACTCCTCATACCTCTCCCCCCTTATTTAAACACACTTGTTCTTTATTGAGGCCTCTCATCCATCAAAAGTCTATGTCTAGAGAATCCTTTTTAGATTCTCCTATTTGGCATAATTCCCTTATTATTATCAATAACAGAACCATCTTCTGGAAATCCTGGAGATTAAAGGGTATAATCTGGGTGAAAAACCTTTTTGATGGCCTGTCTCCATGCTCCTTTCCCCAATTTCAAGCCACATTTCATTGTCCCCGTTCCTTCCTACAGAAATTTTCAATTCTAATGACCGTCATTCTTGATACCTTTTACTCTCTTCCATCTTCCCCTCTTCCATCTATTCAAAACTCTCTTCTCAACATCCTTCTTTTGATACCCAAAGCTTCTCTTATCTATAAATACTTCTCAGCTCCCAACCCAGAATGTACTAAGACTAAGGGCCTGATTCTGATGCGGGTTGGAAAGCTCCCCGACCGAGTCGGTTTGGAAATGGTTTCCGACCCACTCGGATCGGGAGAGTCCGACCAACGGAGTACGATGCATCCGGATGCTTCCAGATACGATTTGGTTGGACTCCCATTGACTTCAATGGGAGCATATGTTCCTAACCGCATCAGAATTGGGCCCTGGGTCAGGAAGACACGTTCCCGATCCGATTTGGAAGGAGCAAATGCCATTAGGAGGCCTTCCTAACCGCATCAGAATCAGGCCCTGGGTGGTAATGCTTTCCTAACCGCATCAGAATCAGGCCCTAAGTTGGAGCTTTCATGGGAATCTGGGATGTGAATGGACCATTTCTTTTTGGGACAAACTTTGGTCCCGCTCTCTCAAGATCTCTCGCTCTGCCTCTCTCACTCAATCTATGTTCTTCCTCTACCATAGACTTTATCTTACTCCTACCTCTATAGCTCGATTTTCCCATTCTACTGATACCAACTGCTGGACCTGTGGCTCCTCTAATGCTGATCTTCTACACCTTCTCTTCCTCTGTTCTTCGGTTTCTAATTTCTGGGGAAAAATTTTGGTCCTATATTTCTCGCATGTTTAATATTTCCATTCCCTACTCCATTCCTATTCTTTTCTCTGGGAGTCTATCCGATTCTTTAGATCTTCTCTCCCATAAACATGGCCTCTTTGAACTTATGCTTGCTTTAGCTTTCCGACACATCACTCTCAACTGGAAAACACTTACAAAACTCTCTATCCAGCACTGGTGGAATAGTCTCTGCCATTTTCATCGACTTGATATTGCTTTTGCCTCCTCCTGCAGGCCAATGGTTAATAGAGATCTCTTTTGGTTACCTCCTACTACTTATTTAGACAATCTAGCGTTAACAGATAATTCTCGTTTAAATGCTGAAAATTTTAAACCTCCTTGAATGTTTATCTTCTCTGCTCTTTGTTTTTATCTTTATTGGCTTATTATATATATTAATTTGATTAAGACTACCTCTCACATTCCTTTGTAATATGCATTTATTTATCTTCTTCATTTTTTATTCTTTATTTATAAGACTTTCCATTTCCCTTTCCTTCTTCCCTCCTTCCCCCTGCCTCCCCTATTTCCTCAAAATTTTAAACAGCTTTCTCTTCTGTTTTTGTACTAGCCATTTTATCGTTATGTTTCCTTTTTAAGATGTTTTTCTTTGTATTGCTGGTCTCCTGTAATTTTTTGTTATTACTTAAATAAAGCTTTTAAACATGAAAAAAGTACAAAAGCAAAAATCGGTATAAACACTCCACGTGGAGAGTAAAAGCAAACTATCAAAAACTATTGTGGAACTCCATGCACCAATTATACATCTAAAAAAAACACAAAGGCATTTTTGGAATTTTTAATAAGCTTTTCATGGGCATAGGGGAGCCAATACTGCCTATTTAAATGAACAGAAGCGGATCAACCATGTTGTCAAACTCAATGGCAGCCACTCTTCTAATAAAAACACAAATATTCCACCAACCAGGGAGAGTAACTGAGAACACTAGAATTTTGGCAGCAATACTTTGATAACGATAACAAGACAAATAAAATCAGATGGAGCCGTCGGCCCAAATATTCTCTTTAATTTTGATCCCAAATTCAATTCTCTAGTACTCTTACCTTTGTTCTCGGAATGCCTTGCAGCAAATCAAATTCCAAATTCATGGAGAGGCAGCCTTTTGCAGCCGATTTCTCGAGAAGGGTCCATGGGGACCCGAGCAACTTCAGACTCGTAGTATTGTTAGATGTAGTGTCAAATTCTTTACAAGTTTGCTTTTGCCAGAACTGATTGAAAGTGCAGGTACATTAGGCTTTATAGATTTCCACAGAAGAAAGGAATAGGAATTGGCCACTGCTTTACACCTCTTTCATCGATCTAAGACATTCAACAAGGATTCAAGGCACATGCTTTGGCTCAAACTAACTAAATACTAAGGGGCAGATTTACAAGCCCCTTGCGCCACCATTGCATCACTTTTTTTGATGCAACGGTGGTGCAAACAATGCGGCCAAATTACAACATGTGGCATCTAGGGAGATGCGTCACGTAATAAAGCTCTGCGTCACATTATACCTGCACCAGGTATAATGTATGCAGGCTAGGCGTTCTCACGCAAAAAGCCATGTAGAACTGACGCAGTGAAATTTACAACATTTCACTGAGTCACTCTACGCCTTTACTGTGTCAAAATCCCTCTGCCTGCTCAGACCAAGCATAAGGAATGAAGTAGCGTCACTTTCATGAGCAACTCCAGCAATGCATCACTTTTGTGCCATCAGATTCATCAGTATTTCTGACGCATCTGTTAATCATTGAGCCATGGTGCACTGTATTGTAAATACAGTGCATCCATGGTGGTGCAAGGACATTTGGTACTGGCCCAAGGAAACTGACGCATCTATGCAGATGCATCAGTTCCTTGTAAATTTGCCCCTTAATCCCCAAAAACCTTTGAACCCAATGGAAACGCGGCACACAGATACTTGGGTGCCCATTAAAAGGGGTGATGGGGAAATTATAAGAAAGAAAATATTAGGATTAGGATGGGTGAAAACATGTCTGTGTCTTAATCCCAATGACGTTTAATCTTTTTTATGGCAGATCTGAATAAAACCTTAAATAAGGTTGTTTTACATCTACCACGACTGGCCAATTATCCAATAACCAACCTGCAGTATGCAGACAATATTGTTTATTGAGTCATACCCCATCAGGACTCCAGAGGCTTATAACAGCAGCAATCAACCTCAAAAAGACAATGGTACTGAAGCTGGCCCCCAAGACCATGAAAGATTGGTGCTGGTTTATTGATGAGAAAAAAATCCTCACAACAGAAAAATATATTTAACTTGGGGTCATTTTTGGACAGCAATAACAATTTCAACAGGAGCGGCTCATATTGGGCAAAAGAGGGGGTGCAGGGGATGGGGCTGGGGGGGGGGCCGGAGGACGACGGAGACAAACAAAAAAGAAAAAAGAAAACTTACCTGCTGGCCTCCAGTATCACGTCACGCTGTTTCGCTCCTCTCCGCTGCTGCAGGCAGGCACAGGCTCCCAGCCTGGCCTGTGGCCAATCCTGAATCTCCACCTTAAAAGGTGGAAAAACACGGCATACTGCAGGGATCCCCTAAATTTGAAGTGCGGGGTATCTCTGAGTGCGGCCATGGCAGAGTGACTGAGCCCAGAGCTGCGTGGAGCATCGCAGCATGAGTGAAGTAATTGGCGGACTCTCGCGGAGACAGCAGTCCAGTCCCCCGAGACTACTCGCAGCACTGGGGCCTGCTAGACATTGACAGCAGTCTCCCCCCCAGCTGAGGAGAAAAGGTGGAAGTGCCCTGGCTGACAAACATAGTGAGTGTAGCCCGCTGTGAGCGAACCTGATGGTGAGTGCTGTGGAGTGCACGGGAAGACGTTGCAGCGCCGCTGACTATGATAGAAGGGCCAATGGCCTTCAGAGGCAACTGGATACCATGGTCCAGGTTGGACTGTCCTGAAGCCGGGGACCAAGATGGGCAGCCCCTGTGCGCCCGGCCGGACTGGCCGGTAGAGCCCCAAGCGAGCCAGTCCCCACCCTGGATCAACGCCCCACTGTCCCGATCCAGGGGAGACACACCGGGGGTTAGAGATTGCCCATTCTGCACTACCATGCACTTGGCGGGCTGCACTAACGATGCTGAGCCGGAGCTGGGGGGCCTCACCCTGACTGGAAGAGAATCCAGCAGTTGCCTACTTCAGCTTCCCAGGTGAACGGGGATCCAGATTAGCGGCAAGTCCAAAAATCAGTCTGACACCAGGCTCCTCTGACCATTAACAGACTGCGATCACATAGAGGAAGAAGAGCAAGTTGGACCCTAAGTTCCATTTGGTCCAACAAAAGTTGACAAAGAGATTGCATTGGCGGCTTCAAACCTGGGAGCTACTTGGGGCAAAACCGAAGCGATTGAGAGTAGACAACGCCCAGCGACTCTCACCCCGGCTGCACAACACATGTAATGTGCCTGATCTTACGGGCTTGAGAGCAATAAGGAGTCATTGTGACAATCCTGGCATACTGTTTATATGCTGCCTCAACTAGTGGGTGATAAGTTTTATCAACGCATTTGAGAGTGCTGGGAGATGTATGCTGATGGAAAACTGAAGCAAAGAGAGGGAGAAACAAGGCAGACCCTATCTGTGAAAAATAGTGTTTTTGCCCTGATCACCCCCATTTATTTGTTTGGTACTGGTGGTAACTGCCTGCACCCTGGGCTCTGCTTACCAGGCCTAGGACCAGTGCTCTGTTTATAAGGATATGCAAATTAAGTGTAATTAATATTTGGTACTGACAGCCTAGCTGTAAGGCCCTAGTATATAATAGGGCATGTAGGTTTAGAGGCCCAGTAGACTTAATGCACTTAAGTGTGCACAACTGTGTTGCTTGCTGTCATTTTAAAGGCAGCATTGCCTTTCAGCTGCTTAAACATTACGTTTATATGAAAATTCGACTTTGGATTTAAAGATACTTTCAAAGTCTCGAATTACATTATTTTTACATATAAGGCACCCCTAAGGTGTCCCCTAAGTGCCCCAGGGTTAGGGTGCCTTGTAACTATAGTTAATGACTACATAGGCTAACATTGATAAAACTTATTTAAGTATAAATATTGACAGGAGCTACCTAAAAATATACTTCAAGGTTTCTCATTAATAGTTAAGATAAATCTAACAACTTGCCACTGTTAGCTTTATATTAACTATCACAGAAAATACGTTATTACACTTTCTTTTCTGTGAGCCAAAGTCCAGCTTTCTAGATGTCGTCTCCTGATTGGCCTGCCTTTCCCAGGTTGAGCCAGAGCTGCTTGATAAGGTGTGAAGTGTCCTGTCAGAGTAGACAATGGATTTTCTGTGGGTGGAGAACTTTAGCTGCAGAATCCAAAAGGCAGGAAGGGGGCGGGGGATCCAAATTAGTCTTCAAAGAGAGAATTACAGTTTGGGACCAGCACAGGCTGATCCCCACATCCCTCACCCCCAGCCACCCAGGAGCCTCAGAAAGTACATTAGTCAGGGGGTTATAAGGAGTGTGTTGGTGAAACTTAGCCACACCAGTGGGCTGGCTTAGCGAGATCTAACCCCAAAGAAGATTTTCTCCATGTTGGATTTTGAGAGAATAACACTTTCTGGGACAAGAATATGCCACACTTTGGTGGAAGTGGTCATACACCTGGGTGGCTCCCTGCATCCCATTGGTCAAGGGTGCCCCCCTGCTTGATGATCAGAAACTATGAATAAATACGGGAGAGCTGCATAGCTACTCAGGACAGCTGCCTGAAACTACAAGAAGAAGAAGGACTGCCCTGCTGGAATCTGGATCTGTACCCAAAGGACTGCACTCTGAAGGACTGCACCTGCTGCACAATCTGGGACTACAGCCCTAAGGACTTTGCCTTGCTTCAAGAAGGATTAAGGAGTGGACTCCCTGCAAGCTACAGGTTAACCAAACCCACCAGCATCATCTCTACACAGAGCCACAATCCTGGAGTGTGTCCATTGGACCTTTAAGGATTTGTACAGATGCGGTGTGGGACTTGTAGTCCAGACATCCCAAAGACCATCTAGAAGATTCCAGACCCTTGGATTTGTCTTTTGGACACTTTGTACCCTCAAGGAGACCTTCTTGAAGATCCAGACGTTTAGTGAAGTTTGGGAACTTTTTGTCAAAAAGCTCCATGAGGTGACCGACTGGACATCGAGAGTCAAGCCGGCTACCTTCAAATGTGACCCGGTATGGATTTTAGGCTCTTCCCACTGAAAGCGCCAGAGCTCCAAACTTCCAGGATTTGACCGAGGCCTCATGGAGAAGTAATCTGACAATGTCTCATTGAAATCAGCCTGCTGGAGGGGACCGCTCAATGGCGAGAGAAACATTCTCCAGAAATTTTTCTAAGTCCAAAGGTGAAATTTTGACCGAGCCTCTCACTTTGGGGCCGATTCCGATCTCGGCCGGTAGTGCTCCGAATCGGATTCGGATTTACCGGATCCAATTCGGAGCCCTGTTTCCCGACCGAATCGTACGCGGGTCCGGCCAAGCGAGTACGATGCAAGCTTCTGCGAAATCGACGACTGACTCGTACGCGGCTTCAACATGCTCCGACCGACTCGCACGGACACGACTCGCACCGCGCTATGGAGACGTTTCCCGGCCGGGTAAGTACGATGCGCGCCGCGAGCAGTCCGACCGACTCGCGCCGTCCGGCTCGAAAAAGCTGTCGGAGCCGGACTTTGGGGGTCCGCGTCGGACCCCCTGTACGCGTAGGCGCGCGAGTCGCACACAGGGGGACCCATGGGTCCCCCTACCTGTGCATGTACGCCGCGATGCGCATGGACGCATACCCGCTGTAGGGGGCGCCCTTTTTGCCTCGCACCCATTGAGTCAATGGGAGCCCGCGTACGCGTCGTACGACCGGCTCCCATTGACTTCAATGGGAGTCCGACCGAATCGAGTCCGATAGCATGCGAATGCATCGTACTCGTCCGGTCGGACTGCTAGGGTCCGATTCGGTCGGAATTCTCTCCGGGTCCGGCTCGGTCGGAGAGATTTCCGGCCGGAATCGGAATCGGCCCCTTAGTGTATCCGACCAGTGCTCCATTGCGGTCAGCCTCCATCTTTGAATTTGTACCGGTCAAGCGCAATTTGATGTCCCAAAGTGGTGCTAAGCTTATTTAAGCACTAGAAAGTGTTTATTCTTTAAAAATTCCTATATCTAGTTCCCTACTTTTGATGTTTGTAGATTGGTGTCTATTTGTTCAAAAAAATATAATCTATTTGTATAAATTGGAGTTTGATTTTTATTGTGTATTATGTCTTATTTAATTTATTGGTGTTTTCAAATGCCTTACACTCCTGTCTCCTAAGTTATGCTTGCCTGCTTGTTGCCAGCTAGCAAGGGTTGAGCAAGGGAATCATTTATTGAGACCTTGACTGACCCCTTTATTGTGTTTGTAGCCTTATTACTAGTGGTAAATCACTACTTATCACTACTAATAATCAATTTCCAACAAATTGTCTTTGCCATACCTGTCTGATCAGTCTGGGGCTGTGACACCGCCAGGAACAGTGTGCCTCTTCCCAGCTATCCAATCACAGAGGGGGCCTCCGGGGGTGGGGGGAACTGACAAGTCGCAGGATGTATTGACTGACTCCCAGGCAGGTAGCGGCGGATACCCCTACTAGGACCCCACCCCATGCCATATAGGTGTCAGAGTCCAGAGCCTGAAGTCATGACTAGAGGACGAGGGGCCTGACGAATGCAGCAGACTAAATTGGACAAATATGCTCTTCCTCATGGAGAACAAGGCAATCCTATCACAGAAGACCTGGGGGACAAGTCTACTCAATTGTCGCAGGAGGAGGAAGCGCTCACCCTCAGGGACATCATGGCGGCAATTCAAGGAGTGCAAGGGACTCTAGAACTCAAGATAGATACAATCTACACTGAACTCCCCCTTATAAGGGCCGACATTCGTAATATGAATGAATGTGTGAAACAAACTGAAGAATCTCTTGCCTCCCAACCAGCAGAAATGGACTCCCTAAAGAAACTAGTCAAGGTTCCCTGTGCAACCATGGAAACATTAGATGTGAAACTAGAAGACTTTGAAGGGCGCTCAAGGCGTAATAATGTTTGCCTCATTCCAGAGAGGGTGGAGGGTCCAGTAGTAAGCCTTTTTTTCGAGGACATCATGCTTTACAAACAGCAGCCACTTGGACTCTCCAAATACTTTTCAGTGCAAAGTTGCACAGAATTCCGGGTGCCCCTCCGAAACCAGGAGCGCTCCCATGAACAATAATTGCTTGAATTTTTAATTAAAGAGATAGAGATGTCATTCTTCAAGCGGCATGCCAGGCCCCACCAGTCCAAATCGACAATGCAACCATATCATTCTTCCCAGATTACACCCTTATTGTCCAGCGACTCTGACGCAGTTTCACAGAAGTAAAACGAGTCCTCAGGGAGCATGAACTAAAGTCCTCCATGCAGTTCCCGCCACACTTGAAAGTAGTGGCAGAACGAAAAACCCAACACTTTACTTTGCACGAGGCAGCATGGTAATAGCTAGAAGGCAAGCGAAAAAGCAAGAAACCACAACAGGGATCATAGATCC
Organism: Calotriton arnoldi; assembly: GCA_963921515.1. NCBI lineage: Eukaryota > Metazoa > Chordata > Amphibia > Caudata > Salamandridae > Calotriton > Calotriton arnoldi. Next base: position 73,701 of record CAWUFW010022596.1, read on the forward strand.
CGCCATCCACATGATGCATCAACTCCTCTGGATCAACAGAAAGACATAGACTCTGATAAAACAAGCAGTGGCCACAGCAACAACAATCCAACTCCACAAGGATACAGGAGCGGCACCGTGATTGGTGTGTGGGTGAGGGTTGAGTCACTCACTGCCATGAACATTCTTTCTCTGCCACCAGTGGGGCTCTGGGGCCATAGACTGCTCCAGAAACTATATCCATGCCAGAGAGAGCCATCTAGGTGCCAACAGCACAGTCTATGACTGCAAAGGACATTTGGTAGCATGTAATCTTTTATATTTTGGAAGGCAAAAAGAATATAGACATTGCATCGGAGGCCGCCAGGGCTCACCATCTTGCAACCCAATATCATCTATATGAGGTGGGTGATAGGGCTGGAAAGCTCCTAGCCTGGCTAGATAAGAGGGAAAGTGAGAAACTATGGGTAGTCTAAATATTGACTGATAAAGGAGAGCAGGTAAATGACAGACAGTCAGTGGCAGATGCCTTTGCAGCCTACTACAAATCCATTTATGCTCCGTCGCTTAGAGCTTTATAGGAGCCTACTACAAACACCTCTATTCTCCGGCGCTTACAGCTTCGCAGGAAGAGTCACACAAGTTGCTGGCAGACATTCACCTTCCCAGCATCTCACAGTCAAATAAGGAGATCCTAAAACAAGAGATAACTGAAGAAGAGATAGTGCAGGCAACACGTGACTTAAACTCCGGTAAAGCAGTGGGCCCAAATGACCTGCCTATTGAACTCTACAAACTTACAGCCCCTACACTTGCCCCCTACCTACTTTCAAATGTCTAAAGAAAGCCATGACTTGGGCTCCCTGCCCGAGCATCAGGGACTGTCCAATATGGTAGTCATTCATGCAGATGGCAAACTTGCAGATTATTGCACCTTGTACAGGCCCATTTCACTATTAAACGCAGAAGTAAAAATCTTGGTGACATTGCTTGCCTCCCAGTTGAAGCGGGTGATCAGGATGCTTGTCCACCCAGGTCAGGCAGGCTTTTTGCTGGGTCAAAGTAGTGCTCTCAATCTACGGCATCTGCATGATGTTTTGTGTCATGCCACTGGGCCCCGTGAGGATGGTCATTCATGTTTGAGGTGCTAGCCAGGATGGGTTTTGACTATTGTGTTGTGACGTGGATACGGTTCCTCTACTCTGAACCCCTGGGTTGAGTGATGGTAAATGGAGGTACATCTGCCGTCTTTCAGCTCAAACGTGGCACTAGGCAAGGATGCCTGCTATCCCCCTTGATCTTTTCTGTTGTGTTGGAGCCGCTATGCGGAACTCCGCGAAGGGACAAAAAAACTCTGCCAAGCTACACAGAGTTCCGCAAGTGGCGGAGTGCGTTAGCTCATGCCATTACCGCAGATTTTTAGCACCAGGTGTTTGTCCCATGCTGTAAAATCAGTGCGAATGGCATCAAGTGCAGTGCAAGATGGTGCAGCTTCTTTCTGCCACTCGAGTAGAAGCTCTACTTGAGCAGCATCTTCCTCAACGCGAACCGAAGGTTTCTCAACACGTGCGATAGCGACCATCCACGACTGCCGTGTTGAGAAATCACACTGGGAAGCAGTCTAGTGTTGGCTTTTCCTCGCTCGCATTCGCCAGCTTACCGTTGTTGAGTGACAGCAGGGAAAGAACTCCACTCCGTGTTTTTCAGAACTCCGTGAGATCTGCAGAGTGCGAAAAACTCTGCAAACTCCACGTACGGAGCAGGGTTCCCTGCGAAGGCCTACTAGCAGCCTGGATGGGCAGGACCCCTTAGTTCAAGGGCTTCAATGGACAGACGAATGGGAAGACAAAATCACCTTCTAGGCTAATGACATTTTACTTTAAAGTTCTGACCCAATCTTCACTCTCGATAGAATCATTCACATACTCACACTGTTTCGTCAATACTTGGGCTACACCATCAATTGGAATAAATGTCTGATCCTAGCCTTCATGGAGCTACACCACGACTGCCCCGTGATTGTGTGGCCTGCATCACCACAGATGAATTCCAATACCTAGGAATTTATGTCGCTACTGACCCTGCCAGGTCCTACACCACTAACCTAGAGCCACCACCGATACGGCTTTGTCGTGATGTCCAGCATTGGAGGTATCTTTATTTAAAATGATGGCATTGCCCCTCTTTCTTTCTGCACTTCACAATACACCCTACCCAATCCCCTCATCCTACATTTTGGTGATAGAGAGTGAAACCCGTACTCTACTCTGGTACGGTGGTCCTGCATGTACTGCCATTAAAAAGCTCACAAGAGGCTGGTATGATGGGGAATTGCCTTGCCCGATATACACAAATTCAATTGGGCAGCCCAGCTCTCCATCGTCAATCATTGGGTGCATCTTCCTCCAGAGGAACCAGCCTACCATATGGACAGAGAGGTCCTACAACTGCAAATCTGTACACACTACGGACACAGCCATGTTTCAATAGGTAGGATCTCAGAAATTTGGAAGATGACGAGTGGCCTCAATCCTGGCATCCTCCCGAGAGGTGACTATCAGATCTAGATTTCACCTAGTGCAGTTAAAGATTTTACACAGATCCTACTATGCCTGCACGACCATGGTTAAAATGGGATGGGTGACATCTGCATTATGTTCCAGAAATTGTGGCCACATAGGTATATTTTTGCACATATTATGGCATTTCCCGATCATTCAGCAATATTGGGAATATGGCTGGGTGATAAACTCCACTCCGTGGGTGGAGTTCATGGAGATTTGCTACTTCTCGCTCCAAGAGTTTGACAAAAACTCCGCTCTGCCCACAGAGCAGAGTTTACCAGCTCGCGCCTCTCTGTAGCTTAATTCTGTCATCCATTTAAGGACTTTTCCTGTCTGCAGGGATGGCAAAGAGGAGCCCCACCTCCTATAAGACCTCCAACTTGCAGCCACACACCAATGCTGCCAGGTGAAAGCAAGCACAACCGCTTGACAAAACAAAAGACGACAAACACTCTCAACTCAAAACAAGACCAAACTACACCAGTTTGGTTTTGTTTTGAGTTTGACCGTGTTTGTCGTCTTTGTTTTGTCATGTGGTTGTGCTTGCTTTTACCTGGCATGACCAATAGTGGGCGGTTGCAGTATGGACTTCTTGTAGGAGGAGTGGCTCCTCTTTGCCTTCCCTGCAGACGGGAAAAGCTGTGCTCTGCCGGCAGGAAGTCAGGCAGTTGCTTTCACGCCCTCCTCTCTCATCCCTCTCCTAGTGCATTGCAGAGACAGAATGCATCCTTGAGGGCACTGGCAGATGTGAGTCAGACCCCCCCTGCATACATCACCATCCATCAGCCAGAGCCTGCTGCGATGTGGTAGCCAGCAGCATCAGAGAGACTCCAGGACCAGGTAAGGGTGGAGGAGGGCCTAGCCTGGGTTGAGGAGAAAGACTGAGCTCATCATTAATGGCTTGATTTAGAGGAGGGTGGCGGGTAATCAAGACTAGAATCTGCACCCTCTGTCATATTCTGCTACTAGGTAAGGATCTCCCTCCAATGGCAGTGCTGGCTCGTCATCAATCCTAAATGTGCAACCATGCACCGAGAGTAGGCACGGGCTTGCTGCATGAGAGGCAATACTTCCCTCTACTACACTGAGGCAATTCGTGGCCCAGTCAATTGTTGGTTCATCTTCAGTTCAGCTGTTCCTCTCATTTACGGCTGTGTAATGATAAAATGCAATCTGCAGGAACATTGCAGCCCGTGCCCGCTGCTTATTGAGCCGCCTATGGGGCTGGTGAAGGCTGAGGTGCTTATTCCTCCCGCATGCGGAACTCAGTGGAATTCCACAGAGTGAAACTGCGCAAGCTCCGTCTACCCAATTGGGAATCAGTGGTTAATTGCCTAAAGGATGTCTGTGGGGGGAACAATGGGTGCTTCCGCAAATGGAGTCTTTTCAATATCTGGGATGCCACTGACCTCATGTGCATGCATCAGTTGTGGATGACGTTAGGACTGATGATAGCTAAGCGCAACATAGTGCTTTCATGGAGGGCAGACCAAACACCACAGCTAGCGGATTGGAAGAGGGACATGGACTGGTGAATGTTGGCAGAGAGGGTGGTTTATAAGAGCAGGGGCTCCCTAATAAATGGACCAAGAATGGGAAAAGTGGAATACTCACCGAGGTGGTCTTTGTGCCTTCATTGGAAATGCTGGTGGTGATGTACTGTGCTCAGCTTGTCGAGGATTTGAGGTTGTCTCGTAGGACTTCAGCAGGGAGAGTGGGTTTTGGAGTCCTAATGATTGGAGGGACACTGATCTTCTCTGATGGTGTCATTGTGCTACAGAGTGTTTCAACTTCTGTTACTATGCATTAGTTTGCCTTAAATGCAATAAAAAAAAAAATATTTAAAAAAGGGAGAATTTTAACTGGTGCTTTTATTGCCCTGAAGAGAAAACTAAATAACCCTTTGTTAGAAAGCATTCGGAAAATCATCAACAGCAAATGGATACCCTCTCTAACCTAGGGGTCTATTACAATGTCGTGCGGATCGCCACCGCCTGCATGTCGGTGGTGATCCGCACAACATTATCCCCCGCCTGCCTCCCATTTCCCCCCGCCACATTATGATGGCGGGGGTACCGCGGCGGACGGGAAGACCGTCCGCCGCTCTCCACCCGGTCGACGAGTCGACCGGGCGGAAAAGCTGTTAATATGGTGGCGGTGTCTGGTAGACACCGCCATCCATATTAGAATACATGCAGGGACATGCCTTTCTCAACATTGGGGGCCCGTAGCAGGCCCCCAGGGATTCTGGGGGTGGGGTGCACATGGGGGTACCTATGGTACTCTCAGCATTTGACAGTACAACGTGGCAGGCACCGCGCTGTGCCTGTCACGTTGTACTGTCAATGCACAACTTGCATTTCTGGCATGCGCGGGCGGTGCTTTCAGCACCGCCCGCCGCAATGTTAGAAATGCGGGATGCGCCCGCCAGTGTGGCGGGCGCATCCTAATGGGATGTGCGGGACCGCCGCATGCATTGCGGGCGGTCCCATTTCCCGGGGGTATGGTGGGCAGACAAAGTCCTCCCGACATGCTAATGACCCTCATAGTGTCCATTACTCCCTCGAGGGAGTAGTCAAGCTGTTAGATACTTTACAAGCCAATCTATACAGGTTCTGCCTACAAAAACACAGGCTCAACTATGTTTACATTTTGGACTACCTAAGAAAGATCTTGCAGGAAAGATGCTGCCATAAGCTCTACAGGAAACTGCACAAAGCTCTAAATTCCACATTAAGCAACATCATTTGGTTGGAAATACCAAATAGAAAAGCAGACAGTCAGTGGCTACAATATAAAAGTCAACTGTATCATTGTTACAACAACTGGGGGGGTCTCTGCCTATGGTAGCAAGCTCAAAAAATGTGTTAACAAATATGTGAAAACAGGGGGGCATATTTACAATGAAAAATGGCAAAGAGCGGTGCCTCGAGCCATTTAGCTGTGCCGAGCTGCGCCATTTAAAAAACGCAGGGATGCGCCGTATTTACAAGAATACGGTGCACCCCTGTGCTCTCCCCTGTGCTAGGCATTAAAACAGCAGCCTAGCCCCAGCGTAAGCACACTTGCACCTTGGTGCAAGGATGCTTGTCTTGCAGAGATGATTGTTACTGTGCAAGAAGGGACACCTTCCTGCACCAAAACATTCATCAATGGCGTTTTGCTCCTTCTATGTGTGCTGAATAATGCAGCAAACATAGAAAGAGCCAAAAACGAGGAGAAATAAAAGTATTTCTCCTCAGGGCACCACTTTAACACTTCCCCTGGAAAGGTGTTAGATTTTGGTGCTGCCCAAATTTTACGAATCCTTGTAAATCTGGGGCAGAGTCAAAAAGTGATGGTTGTTGCTTTGGAACACCTACACCAAAACCCATGACACGCACTGGTGGCCGGTGCAGGTAAGAGCGGTGGGCGGGGCTGGAAGGGGGGAAGTCAACGGACGATGGAAAGTTAAAATTAAATAAATAAATAAAAACTATACAGTCGTCTGTCGACTTACCCCCGACCCAGCTCCGCTCCACTGCCCCACTTCACTTACCTGCACCGGCCGCGGCTGATGACACCAAAAATAGTGATGCTCCGGTGACGCTAGGGGCTTGTAAATATGCCCCATTGTCTCTTGATCAACGCAAGGATTGTAAAAAAACACATGCTTGGTTAGTAAGAAGTTCTTAAGATCAAACGGACCCTCAACCATATTTGAGCATTAATTTCTTTCTATATTTAAAAATTAAATTGATATCATATAAATTAGGCTGGTTTTATACCAAGGACTTATCTCAGGAATGAAAAGGGTTTGGCCTACTCAAAGCTGCAGGCGACTCTGCAGCTACAAGTCTGAGACAGTTTTGCTAATTTTATGTATATACCCCTCCCTTGGTGAACTCCATAGGCAACTGCTGAGACCACATTTTATAGCCTTACATATTAGAACCTGCAGACAAGCCTTGATCTTGTGTTTGGACGGAGAACACACACAAATGAATACTAAATTCATCACATTTATGGACTATGATAATTGTATTGTGTTAAAAGACTACACTGCAATTTTATAGCATGATTTTAAAGCTTATTATTTTTCAATTAAATTTGTATGTATTAATGAGCATCTTTTAATCAAAGTTTTGAACTTTATGAACTTTAAAACTTGTATTTGGTATTGTAGGTTTTAATTAACTGCACAATGAAGATGAATACTAAAAGAATCAGGATGCGGCCCCACATTCTTTTTAAGAATTCTTAAGAGGAGAGGTTGAGGCACAAGGGCACATGGTGCAACCCTAGACAATAAGTATTGCATAATTCATATAATGCCTTTATGTAAGTGCACTCTATGACAAAGAAAAATAATTATGAAATTATTAAGCACAATCTATTAGTATTACTATGTAGTATTTGCTTCCGTCCATCTCATTTTTAATCTGTTTCTGAAATAACATGCATACATATAGCCATGTGATATTGTCAACACAATTACATATAGATAGTGACTGATGATATTCCTCTGTCACACACATGGGTTTACAATTAACAAACTTGTATATTGTAAGAAGCTGGGTTTTTGATTAACTTTGTAATACTGTGCTTTTATGGTTTTTATATCTGATGAGTTAAAAGCTGAATAAAGTTATATTTGATTTTGATTTTTTGATTGAGGGTGGTGAAGACCATTCGCAAGCAACAACCACAATACCTGTCAGGGTGAACCAGAAAAGTCATTAAGTTAACCTGTGCTTAGCCCTCTGGTAGCTTGGCATTAAAGCAATCAGGCTTAACTTAAAGGCAATGTATAAAGTGTTTATACATCACACACAACAGAAGAATAACCCCAAACTAATTTGGAAAATAATTAAAGTGCAAGTTAATAAATAATTTGCAATCAAAATGACAAAATCCAATCAGTAAAATTGGAGATATGCAGTTCCAAGATTTAGGTAAGTTTAGCGCCCAGAAGTACAAAGTGTCGCTCGCGGTTATCTTGTCATGCTTGACCCGGGGGAAAGTCACAAATTCAGGCAAACTTCAATGAAGTGCAGGCCGGATATAGGGACCAGGTCAGACCAGCCGAAAAAGTTACCTTCTCCAACTCCGTGAAGTGGCCAGCTCGTGGTTGAGGAGGGATAGGGTTGCAGATGGCTGTTGCTGTAGTATGAATATTCTGTTGGGCGCCACGGATGGTTGTTGCTGGGGTGCAGAGACAAAATATTGAGTAAAAAATATCGAATTGCACAAATATTGTGCCCCAAATATCGTGGGTCAAGAATATCGACAGACATATTCTCGTGGTCAAGAATATCGATTTTAGGTAAGTAATATCGAATAAAAAAATATCGGAGTGTTTAATATCGTTTGCAAAAATATAGATGTTAAAAATATCGATTTTTTATTAATGTTATGTATTTTAGTATATAATTTATGTGTGTGATGTATGTATTTTTTGTATAATTGTTTGTATTTTTATTATATGTAATAACATTTTAGTAGTTATTAATTCCTTTTTATGTGAATTTTGCGTTTTTAGTTCTGTAGCGGGTTGTGGGTGTATAGGGGAATAGGGTGGGAAATAATTTAATTATATAAAATTTATTTATTATTTTTAGTAGTTATTATTTTATTTTGTATTTGAATTTTGCGTTTTTTAGTTCCGTAGCGGGTTGTGGGTTTATAGGGGAATAGGGTGGGAAGTAATTTAATTTTATTAAATGTATTGAATAATTTTTATTTATAAATATTTTTTGAATTGAGATGTTATAGTATTAAATGTGTAAATTAATTTCTTATTAGTTATTTAATAATTAGTTGTTAATTACTTTTAATTAATGAATTGGCAATTAACTAGGTTAATTGTGTGATTAATTTTAGGTGTGTGTTGTGGTGTTAATAGGTGAAAATGGTGGGACGGGTGGGAAGTAGTTTATTTTTAATTGATGAATTAATAATTAGTGGTTCATTAATTTTAATTAATTAATTAATTATTAATTAATGATTGTAATCTTGTAATTAATTTTAGGTGTGTGTTGTGGTGTTTATAGGTGTAAATGGTGGTATGGGTGGGAAGTAATTTATTTTGAATTGATGAATTAATAATTAGTTGTTAATTAATCTTAATTAATTAATTAGGGGCCCATTACGATGGCGGGCGGAAGCACAACCGCCGTGCTGGCGGATGCAAAAACCACCAGTTACCGCCGGCCCGCAGCAGTCCACACGCCCGCCCAATTACGATGCGAAAAGTAGGCCAAACACCGCCGGCAAGCCAGCAACACCGTCCGCCATCAAAGTGCGCCCGTACACGTAGCGGCGCAGCACAACTGACACACACCGTCCGACGAAACACGTACCGCCCGGCGCATAAATTACGATGCCGCAAACAAACGGCTCCCACGGCCAAGAGATACCGTACGACAAACCGAAGCGGCAACACGGACGCCGAGCACGGACAACGAAGAAGCGGCTCCCCCGAGCATGAATCCAGCACTGCAGGCCCTCCCCATGCTCCTGCTGATGCACCACCAAGGACGCAACGTACCGCGGAGATGCAGGTAGGCACACACACAACAAGTGCACGCAAACAGCGCACACAGTGCAAGGGCGGAAAAAGCGGACAACCCCCACCAGCGCGTATACACTACACATCCACCATTGCATCCACATATGACACACAGGCCAAATCGTAACATCGCGGAACACATGTGTACACACCACCTGGGACTAGGAACCAACCACCCCGTCACGGCCCCAAAGCGCCGATGACGCCGCCACACATGCGCACAACGCAGAGGCCAACCGCAGCGCCATGCATGCGTCGCACACAGACACAGGGACACAACCAAGCAGCACACACATCAGCCCCACCCCGAACGCACATGACACGTGACAGGCCTGCCACAGACATGTCCCCAACGCCCAATTCACGGACAACACCCAACGCCACACAACCGACGCACATATGTCAGTGAAGACACGCAACTGCAGGACACACCCCAGTGTAACAAACATGGCGTAGCACACAGCGGCGGCAACACCAACTAGGAGAAGCAGGGCCCCTTCGGGAAGAGGAACGCCAGTACCACACTGAAACACCCATACCACCCTGCACATATGAACAAGACATATAAAGCGGAACACCAAAGAGCCCGGGGACCGACAACAGGTGGCCCAAGAATAACATTCACACACAAGGCCCAACGCAGAGCGGAAAGGCAGCCTGCCGCCCACACAAGGGAGAGCAGACAGCACTGAATGACCTTCCATTCCAACTCCGAAACCACAGCCCTATGACAGAAGCCGGTGAATACAGCCATTGTCCAAGAATAGACCAACACAGGCATGCCGAGGAGACCGACCACAGGGCAGATAGCGCATATCACAGAAGCACACAACGGACGGGGAAGAAAGAAGAAAACACTCCCCCATGTCGGCCACATGCAAGTTAATTGGAAGGAGTCACACATCACTGACCTTGAACTGTCTGAGAAGCATGTGGGAAGAGGGCCCGTGTCCTCCAAACAAGCCAACAGAACACAAGTCCTGTCTCCCTACGACTACACAGAGCTCACAGCAACCTCGGAGCGTGCACATTGCAGACTGCACACACAGCCGGAGCACGCCACCACAACGCACCGCTGCAAAATGGCAACCGCAACACACCTACCCAACTACGCCGAACAGCTCAAGCTGTACAAAACCAACCTGTTTCATACATTGGGATGCAATCTCCTGTCCCTGCTGAACGTAAGTTACCGACTGACTTACCGCATCACATTGTTCAGCTGCGTCATGCCCGTCTTCTACTGTCGGAGGTGTCCCTACCAGCATCCCGTGGAGATATGCCTCTCCAACCCGGCATGTCTGAAGGCGGACCTGCTACCACTACTCCTCCCTCTGGACGCACACGACAGGGCCTGCTCTGCCTATGGGGGCATGGCGTATGTGGCCAACATCGCACCCGCACTGAAATGGGACCACTGTGCCTCCACACGACGGATCATCGAGAACAGCTACATCGAATGTCACCCAGCATGCCCCATCATGGTCCTCCAAGGGACAACTTACGAACAACACCTTGACAGCCACCATCCGCTACATTGGCTGGCAAACATGTACACCACCAATGACATGGAAGCCCTGGTGGACGGCATCGCATACCTGACAACCTGTCAATTCGTCGGACCACAACGCAGGTTCCCCGATTGACCTATGATGTCCAACCCCGCACCCATGCTTAGCTTCCGCACGGACTGGCCAGTCACCACCACAACAGCCATACCAAACGACCGGCAACTGTAACCACACCATCAACGACATCGCCATGACATCGGATATGACCGGGACATGCACACTGTTCCCCATCACATCCAGGAACACCGCATGCATCGTGGGAGGCAGTGGCATGGGCTCTGTGTATCGCACCCACATGGACGGAACTGCACGAACAACCAGGACACGACATGGATCCAGCGCCCATGGACACACACACCGCTCAGTGGACATGAATAGGTCGCCTGGAGTCTGTGGGTGCTGCACCCCTCCCACCCCCGCCCCGGGAATCCCATACCAGGACCTTTGCATGGACGACAAGTGCATACAACAACAACACGACCCCAGTGACTGTGACATGTCCAGTAACCACCACAGTGCAACAACAAGTGGCACGCCGCTGCATGCACGCAAGCACATGCCCTGATGTCATCTCACATGCACGCGTGCATGAGGAACAACCGCAGCAAACCTGTCACATGGAACTGAGATGGACTGTGCCCATGATGCCAAGCGGTCTGGTAGGCTACATGTATACCGTCTGTGTCAAAGTCCGCAGCTCCGCAGCTATACGTAAATGTACATTAGCACAGCCTTGGCCAAGCAGATGTCACTCTGAAGCCCACATCCCACATGCAACAGCCAATCACATGTAACCCCACACCCTATCCCATTTGCAATCATGCTCAGTATATCCTCAACATGTATTCCGCTGCCAGTAGTGTCCACTATACTGCATCACAGAGGACAGAAGACTCAATATAATGTTTGAAACCAAAACTGTCTCCGCTGACTCATTTCACAAGTACGAATGAGAGAGGATGAGAGTATGTGAAGTACACGGCAGTCGTGACATGACCATGTAGTCCACTGGTATTGGATGTCAACGCAAATGAGTAGCACAACTGTGGAAGACACACATGTGTCGTGTGAAGTCGTATGGACGCAGTGCTCAGGTGGGTGGGTGTGACGGGTAGATGCGCACATGCCAAGTTGGAGCACGCCGTGTTGGGAGGGGTCATGAACAGTACACCACCGCTTCCCTGGGCATTGTGAGAGGACACCTGTCGGGGGGAGTGAACACGTGTGTGCACAGCAGCCGGGCACACGTACAAAGCGGTACCAGGCGCACCTCAGCCCACCCTCTGTGGACAAGCTGGATCCTGTTGTGCGCCCGCCATGCCCCTTGACAAGGCACACACAGCCCCAGTCGACCAGGTGTAACCCCAACATAGTCAATCCGCACAGGCGATACAGGGCACGGGATGGCAGTGGAGCATGGTGTGTGAGAGGTCTCCTCGCGCTCCTCCTGGTCATATCACGCAGGCAATAGAACCTCAACGTCTAGCATGGCACAAGTCAAATGGAAGTGTAGGGGGGACGCACCACAGCACGAGCAGCACTGACGTCACGGGAGGTGGCTCGCACCATCCCATCCATTGCCCATCATACCAACCACGCCACATGCCATTGCGACTAAGTGCAAGCACGTGCGCCACCACCCCCGAGCCCTCCCAGAGAGGCCAAAGAGTGAATGTGTGGGCCATCAGCCACAGACGGACGCGGCCTGGCCGCAAGGGCAGCCACAGCCACTGGGTGTCGCAGGTGGCGGATCCGGAAGGCGAAGACTGTGATGCATAGTCCATGCAGGCCGGGTCTCCATTTGGGGCACCACGCAGGTGGACGGCGTCCCGCCACACATCATACCCTGAGACAGCCCACTCGTGCAACTGGACCCACACATACACTCCTTGCCCTCTCTGGTGCGAGCTTGGAGCTGCCTGTGCAAGCGCTAGCCTCGCAGGTGAGCATGCATATTGGGGGAGCGAGGGGAGGACATGAGGGCTGGGGCGAAGATGACTGTATCACTGTCAGTTAGTACAAGGGATGACCCAGATGTGGAAAGGAAGAGACGTGTCCCGTGTGTACTGCAACTAGTCGCCAATCCAACTACCCCCCATGTCCGGAATGTAAGCCCGCACCTAGGCCCGCCCATCCGCCACATCGAACATACCACCAGCACGACAACCTTCCCATTCGAAACACTGACTGGGGGTGGCGACCAGTGTACAATCATGTGTAGCCTACCCACGCGTACATGTGGGCCCTCCATGATCCATGTCACCTGCGGCAAAGTCATGACATGCGCAATGAGGGAAGTGAGGAGAGCTGTCCGCCCCACGCGCAGAAGGTGCATCAGCTCCACAGACCCAGCAGCGAGTCCAGCAGGGGTCACATGTGCAGGGGCAGCTGTGCCTGGTGTGAAGGCACATGCAAATAGACAGCACATCGACCAATGTGTAGTCTGCCCACATCTACAGTCCATCATCATGCGGACATAGGAATTGAACACAGGGCAACACATCTTCAGTTGGTGCACCCACCGTGACCAACAATGCGCAATCATCGACGTACCCGCCCTGTGCATGGCCCCCCACCCAACGGAGGCACATCCAGTGCCACCATCCCACACACACAAGCCTTCCACGGAACATGCTGTGTCCAATGGTCAGTACAGAGTCAGCGCCCATCTGGTGGATCCTGAACAGGAGACACATGCACACACATGCCAGCTCCCACTATGTACGTCTGCCACCTGGCACGTGCAATGTAACCTCTCACCTGTGACGTATGACTGCAAGCACACAGCCGTCTTGGCATGGGGCTGTCAATGTGGACACCTGTCAATGTTTCGGGAGGTGTGATCCGTACAGTGCTGTACATAGGGTGCAGTGCTGACACCTACTACTGTCTCATGTCCCCTCGTGCCACAGGTCCCACTTGTTTTGGCCGCTCAGCCTGTGCCCACATCGTCGTCGTCGTGTGCCATACTCATCCAGCCGCGGAAGCAGTTCCATGCTCAGCAGACATTCATGTTGCCGTGGCGTTGCCGCTTGACGGATATGCAGTCAGTCCCCATCAGCACGCCCGCAAGTCATTGGGGCCTAGATCCCCATGTGCATGCACATGGCAGTGGTTTGTATCACTAGCCATTGCCATTGTTGGGAGACCTGTGTAAGTGTATTGTGGCCGTGCCGTCCCAGCTTGACAGCTGGGCTGTGGCTCATGTGCTTGCTCAGTCATGTCAGTGATGTGTATGCGAAATTGCTATGTGTCGTGTTGCTTTGACATGTGTCCTCTGCCATTGTCCCTAGGCGGAGACCGAACATTGACCGCCCATACCAATTGCTGGTGGACATGGACGATACAGAGGTTATTAGGAAGTTTCGGCTGGACAGGCCAACCCTGCATCGACTGTGTGCCATGTTAGAACCCCATCTCCGTCCCCGCAGGGTGTATCCGACTGCTGTCACCCCCACGGCTAAGGTGATGGCCGCCATGCATTTCTTCGCCACTGGGTCATTCCAGCACACAGTGGGCATTGGAGGAGGGATGTCCCAGCCCATGTTCAGCAAGGTGCTGAGGGATGTACTGGCAGCCATGATGCTGTACCGAAACAGGTACATCCGCTTCCCCAGGGCTCGTGAATTGGCGGCAGTGAAGGGTGCATTCTATGCCCTTGGCAGAATCCCACACGTCGTTGGAGCCATTGACTGCACACATGTCGGCCTTGTTCCACCACAGGCCACTGAGCACCTGTACCGCAACAGGAAGCACACGCACTCCCTGAATGTGCAAGTGGTGTGCCTTGCGGACATGGTGATCACCCACGTGTGTGCAAAGTTCCCAGGCTCGGCCCATGACGCACACATAATGCGCAACAGCATCTTGCCACGACTGATGTCCAATATGCAACAGGATCGTGCCTGTATTGTCGGTGAGTATGTGGAGTGGTGTAGCGTGCTGGTTGTGCGATGCTGTCCCCTGTCCAGTTGGAATTGCAACGGTTCTCTGTGTCCCTCACACCCAGGTGACTCTGCGCACCCGAATGGGGCATGGCTGCTCAGTCCATTGAGGAATCCTCGCACCCCAGCAGACGATCGCTACAATGAGGCACATGGGAGGACCAGACGTGTGGTCGAGCGTACCTTTGGCCTCCTCAAGTCCAGGTTCAGGTGCCTGGACCGCACCGGGGGTGCGCTGGCGTACTCCCCACAGAAGGTGTGCCGGATAGTGGTGGCGTGCTGCATGCTGCACAATCTGGCCATTCGGAAGCAGATCCCCCTCATCGTGGATGACGGAGATCAACCAGGGCCCGAGCCCGCAGACCAGGACAGCTCGAGTGAGGAGGACAGCGGAGAGGAGGAAGCTGGTAATGTGCGGCAGCAGCTCATCGCCCGCTACTTCACTTGACGGTGAGTGTCCATGTACGACGGCTGATGTGGCTGTATCGGTGCAGGTGTGTGTGTGCTGTGTCAGGGTGGCCGTTTGTTCACTGCGTGCTGTGTGTCAACGCTCCATGGCCAGGGTAGTATGCCACTGTTGGTGGCTGTGGCATTGTGCCCTATTGCTCTGTGCGATGTGTGTACATTGCTTGTAGTTGTTGACATGTACTGTGTGATGGGTGTGTGACACACTCATTGAATGTGCTCCTGTTCTGTCTCCGACCCCTAGGTCCCTACAGGCCCTCCGGATTCAATTGCCATGCCACGCATCAGGTGCCTTTCCGCCCAAGGTGGCCGTTGTATTCCGTACAAATAAAACACAGGGCACAAACAGCAGTTAGTGTAAAAGGTGCATTTATTACAAACTGTGACATGTGATTGTGTTTAAGGTGATGACAAAAGTGGTGCGTGCAGTGACAATGAGCTGTCGGTCATGGCTGCGTGATGCTCAGGGTGTACCCACTGGTTCTATGTCCATAGTCCAACACACACATGCCATCCAGATGGCTGTGTGAGTGGGATCGTAGTCCAAGTCAATGCAGTGGCTGGTCAAGGAAGGCTGGCGGAAGGCTGGCTGGCTGCCTCACTTGCGTTTGGAGCGTGCGAAGTCCTCCCGGGAGATCTGTTTCCACTTCTGACGGCCCCTTCCACGTTTGCGAGGGGGTGCCTGCTTGCGACATGCTGGTGGTTGAGGTGTGCTCACTGGCTGTGGACGCAGGGGAACTGGACACTGCTGCTCCACCCTGCGCCCCGGCAGGTGGTGGCGGAGGGGAGCTGCTGTCCCTGGCTGTGACCTCACCGCCACCACCACCTGGCCCATGAGGTCCACGATTTGGCCCATACGGGCGTCCATGGACCTCAGCACCCCCAGCACCTCACGCGTGTCTGAAGCAGACTGGACCCATTGTCCTTGGGCCTCTTCATAGGCCCCAAGGACTCTGGCCATTTGAGGCAGGGCATGGCTCCCAGGGGAGGCTGGCGTTTCCCTGACCCTGCTCCTCCTACCAGTCCTGCTGCCACCGGCCTGCCCACTAGCCACATTGCTCACCACGGTCCTCGCTGTGGCTCCCAGGGTGGATCCAGTCGGCCGGGCCACCACCTGCGCTGGGGCTGGTGCCAGCGAAGACGTGGTGGTGGTGGCGGCGGTGGTGGTCGGTGCGGCGATGGTGGCGGTTGCGGCAGTGGTAGTGGCCACAATGACCGGGGTGTGGCCGCAACGACAGTGGCAGCAGGGGGCTGGGAATGTTCAGCAGCCCTGGATGATGGGTTGGTGGGTAGGAGGGGTCCTGGGGAGCGGCTGGGCCCTGCCACACCAGATGGGCCTGCTTGGTGGTCCGTGTCCGAAGAGGAGGACAGATCCTCCAGATCCGTGTGTCCTCGTTGGGGGCTTGTAGGTTGTCACCTGTGGAGAGAATGAGATTTGTTATTGTGTTGCACCTGGCGAAGTATGTATTTGTCGTCTGACATTAACAGTTCGTGCAATCTCGTACATGGGTTTCCCGGAGGCGTGTGTGTGGCTGTAGCATCTGTAGTTGTGTGTGCTTGGCAATGGGACTGTGTGCTGTGCACATGTGGCATGGGACGGATTGGCCATGCCGATGGGTGTGTTGCTGTGCCCCTACTTATTGTGACTCTGGTGTATGCGGGCTCCTGGCCCATCCTGGGTCTGGTTTGTACTTTGCTTTTGGGGTTCAAATGGAACGCTTAGGAACGCATATGGCAACATGGGGGCCATGCCCCAGATTCGCATTTGGGAGGGAATATGCTTTTGGGGTTCAAATGGAACGCTTAGGAACGCATATGGCAACATGGGGGCCATGCCCCAGATTCGCATTTGGGATGGAATATGCTTTTGGGGTTCAAATGGAACGCTTAGGAACGCATATGGCAACATGGGGGCCATGCCCCAGATTCGCATTTGGGAGGGAATATGCTTTTGGGGTTCAAATGGAACGCTTAGGAACGCATATGGCAACATGGGGGCCATGCCCCAGATTCACATTTGGGAGGGAATATGCTTTTGGGGTTCAAATGGAACGCTTAGGAACGCATATGGCAACATGGGGGCCATGCCCCAGATTCGCATTTGGGATGGAATATGCTTTTGGGGTTCAAATGGAACGCTTAGGAACGCATATGGCAACATGGGGGCCATGCCCCAGATTCGCATTTGGGAGGGAATATGCTTTTGGGGTTCAAATGGAACGCTTAGGAACGCATATGGCAACATGGGGGCCATGCCCCAGATTCGCATTTGGGATGGAATATGCTTTTGGGGTTCAAATGGAACGCTTAGGAACGCATATGGCAACATGGGGGCCATGCCCCAGATTCGCATTTGGGATGGAATATGCTTTTGGGGTTCAAATGGAACGCTTAGGAACGCATATGGCAACATGGGGGCCATGCCCCAGATTCGCATTTGGGAGGGGATATGCTTTTGGGGTACATGCTGTGAGCCATGGGTGCCGAACGTGACATGTGTTGTGGCAGCATGACAGTGCATGGTTTGAGGTGTGTGCATGCTTGACATGGCCTGCATATTTGCTGTCTGTTGTGATTACTGGACCTGGCATTGGACGCATCGTTATGAGTGAGTGATGGTTGTGTGCCAGCCAACGTATTGCAGTTGTCCCATCTCCTTGGTGTGCGTGCTGCCCTGTGCCATGTGCATCACTGCAGTGCTGGGGGGGTGAGGCCCATGTTGTGTGTTGTTGCTCACAGTGTGTCGTGCGCTTCATTGACTTCTGGCACATGGTTGGTCATGGGCATGTATCTTAGCGTGACTGCTGTATGTGTGGCAGCTGTGCGGATGACATGCCTTTCATGAGACTGGGGCTGACGGATGGGATGGATGGTATGTTGTATGTGCATGGTGTGTCTGTGTGTTTGATGGGTTCAGTGGTGTTCGTGTGCATTTATGTTGTTCCGCTCTGTTGCGTCTAGTGTTGTTTGTCTTACATAGGCGTAGTCGTGGGGTGTGTGGTTGACAGGCAGTAGGGGCTACATGGACAAGACTTCAATGGTGTTTCGGTTGTGTGTGATGAGTTGCTCAGTGGCTGCCGTGTGGTACTATATTCAGTGTGGCTTGTGCATGCAGACGTGGCTCCTTGGGTGTTGCTATGTCTGTGATGGGTCATGTGGGGTGTGAGTCTGTTGTTCATGTCCGTG